>WYDI02033247.1:0-103183 GCA_009867235.2 Psittacus erithacus | reverse complement strand
CCCTGCCCAAGGCCTCCCCCCCGGGCCCGCCGCCCTTAACCCCTACGATGCTGCCGGCCCCGCCGCTTGGGCTTGCGCTCGCCGCCGCCACGGCTCTGCGAGTCACGGAGATACCGCGCTTCGGCTGCTGCCCCACGAAGCAGAGCTCTCAACACCACGGGCCTGCAGCGGGGCCATAACAGCGCAGACGACACCGCAGCGAGGCGGCCCAGGAAGGCCAGGCCGCGCTAGGGCAGCCCGCGTCTTGAGGCCCCGCCGGCTGCAGTGGACTCGCTGCCTGCAGTGCAGCGGACGGGGACCGCGAGCGGGGGGGCTGGGGCGCGCGCGAGTGAGTGAGGGAGGGAGGGAGGACTACATTTCCCGTCATTCCGCGCGCGGCGCCCCGCGCTGCTCAGGCGCGCTGCTGACCGCCCTGCTCCTGCTGGGGTGGCCCAAGATGGCGGCGCGCTGGAGCAGCGAGAATGTGGTGGTGGAGTTCCGCGACGCCCAGGTCGGGGGGGCCGCCGCCGTCGGGGATTGCTGCTCGGACCGGCCCTTGTAGGGCTGCCCCGGGCGTGCCCGGTCGCTCCTGTGAGGAGTGGGGAGGGGGTTCTGGCCTAGAAAGGCTCGGCTTTCCCGCTGGGCCTTTGGCCGGCTGTAAGCGGACGGGGCTGAGCCAGTCTCGGAGCTGTTTGCGCGGATATAATGCCTTAATTCATGAAGCACTTTATTTCTAATCTTATTTAGATGTTTTATATTTTTTTTAAAGTGTAATGTCAGGCCTAATAGAAGATATTGCCACTTCCCACACATCTTTCCTCATTTTTCCTCTGAGACTTTTATAGCTCCTTTCTCATTTGCAGTATAAACTGTTGGGTGATGCTCGATTTGGTAGAAAAGTGATTTATATTTTCTTGTGAATAGTGAAACGGTCAGCTTTTGGTTTTGAAGTCGCTGGCTACAAGGGAGCTTCCCTCATAGTTTATGTTCTCCTTTAGAAGCTAGTCTAAGAAGTGTGGGGGGTTTTTTAAGGTGACAGCTGCTTAGCACAGCTGGATATGGTGGGTAAACTATGAGCAACTTCAGCATGAAGTCCAGAAAGATTAGAAAAAATAGGTATGCAAACTGTCATCTACTAATTTCTCCTCTTGTGCTGGAGCAATGTCAGCTCTGCATTCACCACTGCAAATAAGGACACTGAATCTTCATGTGTTTCATCCAGCTTACTCTCTACGCTCAGAAAGCCTTTTGCTTTCATACCCCAAAAGCTTTGTATCAGTTTTGTTTTCCTCCTGTAAGAAATGTTAAAGCAGTTTTGTCTGCTGTTGAAGATTTGCTCTCGGGAAACAGGTACACGAAGGTATGTCTTCCTAGACCACAGATTCAGACTGCATCTGCCTGAGAAGATGCCTGGCCTGATTTGATTGCTTATTCATAATGACTGGTATGTGAGGGGGAGAACACAAGTGTTTCCATCCACTTCTGCAGCAGTTAGTTTCAGTCTTGCTTTTGTACAGGCATATACCTTAATAGAGAGGCTAACCACGGGTATTTTGGTCACTTCGGCTCACTCTCTTGTGATCTGTCTGGAGCTGTTCTGACCTGCGTGCTCTCTCATATGAAACCAGAGAGCTGCAGTGGCTGCTGGGCTGCTGCTTCAAGCTAAATTCATTTATGTTTGTCCTTGAGCTTTTCTTAGGAATCTGCACAAACATTTTGCAGATGGGAAGCTTGAGCTTGAGAAACTGAAACACCTTGGTTGTGTCATTCTGTACCAGGCTTGGTCTCTGCCTATAGGCCACACTGTCTCCAAAATCCCTTCCCCAAATCCAGCTTAAATGGGAACGAGAGTCAAAGGAGTGGGCAGCAGTTACATTTATAGCCCCTATGTGTCTGCAAGCACAGCAGTTGTCTTCATATGACATACTCTGGCATGGTGAACAAACTAAATGACCCAACCTGTTAACGCTTCAGAAAATCTGTGTAATTTGGGACCGTTATTGCCTACAAGTGTCATCTTGCTGGACAAGCTGACAGAGGTGGCAGTCTCTGTGATCTGATTTAGATGTGACCCACAGGCTCTTGTCAGGCTGCCTGTACTATCAAAAGGAGAGTAAAGCTCACCGCGTCCAACAGCGACGTAGTACCATATGTAGCAGCTCAGTGTGTAGGTAGCTAGTTAGGTGTGCTAAGAGTTTGTACCTCTTGAAAAGCAGTATAGCCTTGACAAATTGAGTTGGTCTGTTGCGTTTTGGTTGGAGAGAATGAAGCTAGATTCAAAACTAATTGAAGTTCAGACATGAAAAGGTATTTTTCCTGGGTTAGCTAGCGGAAATCAAGTGACATTTGAAGTCTAAGGAGATGCTGGCTGGGCTGTGGACTCAGATCTGGTTTTCAAATGTGCAGTACTCCTACTGTGCTTATTCACGTAATTGTTACTCATAAACAGCAATTCTAGCTATCCTGATGTTTTGGGATAAAAGCTGCTTTCAGATCAGTTTGTTCAGTTTCATTTCCCTGCTTCTGGAACTTTATGCTGTGAAGACTGACGTAGCAATCAACCAAGCACATTACGTGGCAGCTGTTTGATTTGGTTTTTTTCTCTTGCTTAGGTAAGACTGTAGTATTGTAGAGAGCTGTTTGTTGCCATAAAATTACTTCATTTGTGACCTGCCAGATTAGGAGCCTAACACATGAAGCTTTTTACTTCATTCTGGTTGTTGCATTTTATGATGTTTGGTAGCTGGGAAAACAGTTCAAACAGTTCACCAGTGTTCATTATTAAAAACAATTTGTTAGGATTTATGATATCCTGGTGCCAACATGAGGAAAAATAAACTTGTATATGAAATTATCACGTTAAATTGATGTTTGTCTTCTGTCTTGAGGAAAGATAGCTGCAGCTATATAGAATATGTCGGCTGAGTGGCTCTTCATCATGTGACAAAGTTCTGGTTCCAGTAATGGCTTTAGCGATCCTCATTTTAATTCCTCAGAAGTGTGTCTGAGGAAAATTCTTCCTCCTGCTTCCCTTTTTTTAACTAAATTTAAGAACCCACTTTTTTTTGCAAGGTGCCGTGAAATCTAGAATTCTTTCCTTACCAAGCTGATTTTAAAACCAGCTGCTTCTTTACAGCATTATTTTAGGACTAGGAGAACCTTGCCAGAAGACTGGATTTGTTACCTAGAAAAAAGCAGGTCGTTCCTGGAACAGCAAAAGCATCTTGACTGGGCATAGACGTGAGCCTGGGGCTAACTGCATACTTGTGCTGAAACTCTGCAGGCATTTGAAGCTCTTTGCCATGTGGACTCTTGGTCTTTAGCAAAGAATGAACCTGTGAAGCAGTTTTTCCCTTAGTTTGGGTATTTGGAATTAGGGGATGGAACCCTGGTTGAAAGAACTATTTTTTTGTGATGGTAATTCTGTCACATCTGATGGAATTGCAATGGGATTGCAATTTTGTCTCCTTTATAAGTAGTAGCTGTGGAACATTTTGTCTTTATATATCCACACTGAGAGTACTTAGCAGAATTCTGAGCAGCAACAGGGACATCCTGAGCATTCAAAGAGGAAGCTCTGAAGATGACAGAAGTCAGTTTGAAGAATATGGGGCATAGTCTGATTTTTGTACTGTGAACACTAAAAACTGCATTGAAGTCATATCTGTGCTTATGGGCTGAACTGTTTGGCTTTCCAAGTAAAAGTTTCCTTTATTCTCTTGGGAATTAAATGAGGTGATCATCCCATTCCATTCTGAACAAAAAGACAGGAGACAATGTTCAACCAGTCTATTCTTTTTTCTTATGGCATTTAAGTTATCTCTCGGTGTTCTTTAGAAGTAATGCCGAATTAAATTCTGATGCTTCTTAGCCATCTCTTGTTTTTGGAGACCAGCTGCACACAAATGATTGCATTCTGTCTCCCAGAACATATATAATTAAATCCAGCCCTGCAATGTAAGAGGGAGAGACTTGAGAAAGCTCCTGAGTGGGAGCAGAGGCTGATTAGTACGGATTATTAGAGATTGCTGATTGAAAGGCTGCAGCTGTGATTGCTATAATGGAGAGAAGGGAGCAAGGTCTCAGTGCTTGTAATGGTGTCTGCCAGGTCTTGTCTTCCATTTACTCTTAACAAAGATTTTTCTGTGTGCTGTCCTGAATCTCAGAATCAGCTGCTACACGCCGTCACCCTTCTGTGCTTCTTTAAGGGGACGTTACTTCTGCCATCCTTGACTGATATCAGCCTTGACTTTTACCAGAGCAGTTTGTACCTTGAAGATGAGCTGTCAGGTTTTCTTGAGCTCCTCCCCAAAGCTGTGTGTCTAGCTGAGAAGCTGGCCTGACAGATATAATTTAGTTTTCTCTGTTTCTCTTTAACAGGCAACTGCGATGTCAGTGGATTGCCTGGGACAGCATGCAGTGCTCTCAGGGTGAGTGTGACAGTCCCCTTTAGAACCATATGACAGTCATTTCCACAAGCCAAATCAGCAGCCTTCAGGTTGACCTCAGGTGAAGGGGCTTATGTATTGTTTCAGAAAGGTGTAGGTGAATTCTGTTCATGGCTTGATGAAAAGGATTCTGGGTTACATTTCCAATGGGATACTGAGTGGAAAGCCAGCAATAACATCACAATAAAGTACTGTCCTGGCTTTCCTTCTGTGTGCTTTCCCAAATCCACCTGTAGGAGGTGGAACATCATGAACTACTGTTTGTATTCTGCTTGAAATACAGATTAAGTAATTTCCTCAAGACAAAATTTGCCGCAAATATTCTTACGGTATACTGGGGCAGGAGAGCCAGGATCTCTGACCTGCTCCTCTGCTGGTTCAGTGCGGGATGATACTCAACAAGAGCAGTAGATGCCAAGCTGCCATAGCTCCTGAGAGAGCTTGGCATTACATAGACACCCCCAGGGCGAATCTTTAACCAGCTCAGCAGTTGCCTGCCCAGCTGCCACCTTTCAGTACCAACAGCTATTCCTGTCCCACTGTCATGGGCACAATTACCACACCAATTAGGATATTCACTTCAAATTCAAATTGCACGGATGCAGCTGACCTTTGGTCAGCCATAGAGGAAACAGATCCTTTAGTGTAACTCAGTGGCCTGCTTTCTTCCATGTAAACCCTTAGCCCAGCAACCCTGTGTGGGAATAACCAGCTCAGCAGCTGGCTTGGGTCTAACTTGATACTCCTTTCTCCTTACACTTGCCCAGTTTCACAGCTTGCTTATTTTGGCCAGCACAAGTTGGGGGACAGCCTGTCTGCAGTTCAGCATCCACCCTCTGCATTCCAAGCGTCTCCTGCATGTTCAGCAGTCCTTGATGATTTGCCTCCTTTATTTTAAAGCTGTGTGAGAGCCTAGGAAGGTTCAATATCTTTGGGTTTTGGAGTAGGGAGGAGCCCTGAGGACTTTGGTCTGGAAAGGCAGCAAATAATGTTATGTTCCTTCTCTTAAGAGGATTCACAGTGCTCAGAGCAGCTGTATGCTTGCAATGCAGCTGACGTGTGATATGTGGTTAACTATATATGGTTCAATATGTTTTGATGCTGGTTTTCCATTAGAGTTCAGCTGGCTCACAATTATTTCTGGCCCCTTTATTTTGCTTGTAAGATGAATCACACTGTGGAAGGAATTGTACCTTTCCTAGTTTTGAGGGGAGTTGGCCACATCCAGCAGGTTGTATGAACTCAGGTTTAGCATCCTGCAAACATCTCTGCTGCATATAGGGTTAGCTCAGGTAAGTAATGTAACCAGATCCATGCACTGCTGTGTGCCCCCCCTGTTCGTAAGCTGCTGCAGCTGAGATAGCTCTGTGCGGGTGTACTTGCACTGTCTGCAGAACCAAGCCCCACAAACAGTGTGGCGTGGAAAGATGCAGGCACGCAGAATCATCTGATGTTTGTCAAGGCTCCTTAACTCCTGCTCAGAGCAACTTCTTCAAACTGAAGCTGGCTCCTGTGAAGCTATTCCGTTGTGCTCCCAGCCTGTGCCACCTCACCTCTGCTGCTGCAGCTTTAGGCCAGCATAGCATATTTGGATGTGCTTGCACCATTTCTCAGTGTTTCCTTTTGTATCCTGGTTATGGGGGTTTCTGTGGTCAGAGCTACCCATTACATTTGCAGATCCTGTATAAATTCAGTGTGTCTTTCTCGGTTTTTTTCAATGTAGCCCTTTCTGAAGTACGTGGTCAAATGTAGCAGTCTCAGGAAGAGTATTTTCATCTGTCTTGTGAAATGCTTGTCTTCTTTGGAGCTCTGGGCACACCTGCGAGCGGCATGTGAGCTTGGGGTTTTGAGATCAGTCCTGTGTGATACAGCAGCTTTGTGTCTGTGTGTCTTGCAGCCGCCGTTTCCTCTACATAGTCAATCTGGACGCACCAAATGAGGGGCATCGAAAGATCTCACGACAGAGCAAGTGGGACATAGGGGCAGTGCAGTGGAACCCACATGACAGCTATGCGTACTACTTTGCAGCTTCAGTAAGTTCTCTCATTTAAGAGCTATAACTTACTATCTTCCCCTGTCTTTCATGAGTGGACTTCTGCAGAGTTAGAAGGCTGTATGGAGTTCACACAGGCGTGCTTTTGCAAGTCACGTTACAAGATCAAGGCCTCACTCTGATCTGCTTTCAGAGAGGTATTTGACTTGATGGCTCTCAGTTATTGGTCAGTCTGTGTTGCATCTACTTTTGCTTGCTTGTCTATTATAAAAGCACCTTCCCAAATAAATTTGGCATCCAAATGGTCCTTTTCTGGAAGGAAAGGGGGATGCACTTTCTTTCTAACTTCCATTGTGTTATAAGATTTATTGAATTTCTTACTCTGTGGTGTTTTCTTTTCACCTTCCTGGTGGGATGTGGTGCACCAGGCAGTCTGTAAATAGCACAAGTCAATATTGGCTCACCGTTGTTAACAATCTAGTTTTGCAAATGGGCAGAGACCGAGCCAGCATGGAGTTCTTACTCAGTATGTGGGGAAATAGACTGGTCTGAAGAAGCACTAGTGGCCATGTGAGACTTGAGTGCAGTGTTTAGGTCTGATCTTTACTCGGTCTGTCGTGCTCTGTAGATTGTTCACCCAGAGCCCTTAGCTAATGGTAGCCTTGGCCATCAACCACAGCACTGCAGCAGCCAGCACTGGCCAAACACAGACTGTTCTTATAGTGAGGTGCCTTTGCTGCCATGTTGCATCTGCTTTTATATCCTGAAAGTCCTGGAATAGCTGGGAGTGGGGAGGTTTCAGCTATTTTTCTTGAGAAAATGCTTAGCAGAAGGTGGTTTCCTGGGATTTTTGTTCATTTTGTTTCTTGGACTGGCACTTATGACTCTTACTTACAACTTGAGATTAAAGACAGTCTTGAAAATGGACTATTGTTGTCAGTTTCTTTGTTGTCTGAATTGCCCAGCCTGTCTCCTCCCAGCTCTGGCGCAACTGACTAGTATCTTAAAGGTGCCTTCAGCAGCTGCCTGCTTCTCAGTAGAGAGTTAGTAAAACTTGCAAAAAGGTGCCCTTCAGTGCCACTTCTGAATACAGTCTATGAAAATCAGAACCAAATAATGAAATGTGCTGTGCAGGCCACAAGCAGAGCAGGAAAGCTTCTTTTCAAACACACTCTGAAGGCAATATCCAGAGATTGGTTAATACTGATTTGAGCAGGACCCTGCTGTACGCTGGGGCTGTGCCCATCTCACACTCTCATCTTTTGCTGCCCTGAGCAGACACAGGAGCCCCTCTCTTTACAGATTGAAACTAGGTGTAGGTGGCATCAGACCTTGCTGCTCCTGTTTATGAATGAAGATGGCAGTATTCAAGTCCAGGTTGGATGGGGCTTAGAGCAATCCAGTCTAGTGGAAGGTGTTCCCTGCCTGTGGCAGGGGTTGGAACTGGATAACCTCAAGGTCCCTTGCAGCCCAAACCATTCTTTGATTCTGGTTCTCTGCTAAGATGCTCTGGTCATCTAGATGTACTTGCTGACATACAGCAGGTGAGGAATACCCAAGATTGTAGAATCAGCTAGGTTGGAAAAGATCTTTAAGATCACCGAGTCCAGCCATTACCCCAGGAGAGGATGAGAGCAGGCAGCTTCTCCCTTTTGGATCAGAAACACCTCCTTTCAATCCATCTTGTAGTTGGCTGGCATTTTGGTGCTGCTGTATTACAGCCCTGTCCTAGGATTAGAATTTAGCCTATCTTGTTTAGAAGTGGAAAACAGGCTTATACCACATGCTCAGGTCTGTGTGTCCCATGCCAGGTTTGGAAGCAGTGTGGATGTGTTTGAGGGCCATACCTCAGGGTGGTGAAAGTGTATTGGGAAGACTAAATCAGCTTGGATTCATGTCCTGGGTTCAGCAGTAGCAGTCATTTTTTTTTCTCTTTCTTAGTAGCTGGTGCAGCACTGTGTTTCTGACTTTCAGTCTGAGAACAGTACTGATTATACCAATGTTTGTAGGTACTGCTTAGAATGTTTACAATTGATCAAGGACTTTCTGAGCCTCATGCTCTGCCCTGGGAGGAGGGGAAGCCGGGAGGAAGCAGAGGCAGGATACCTGACCCAAACTCGCCAAAGAGGTATTCCATACCATAGCACGTCATGTCCAGGATGTAAACTGGGAGATACCCAGAAGGGCTAGCTCGCTCTCTCTCTGCTCGATCGGCGAGTGGTGATTGTATTCTCTTCCCTTGTTATTTCCCTTTTCATTGTTATTATTGGTGATAGTAGCAGTGGTTTGTGTTATACTTTAGTTACTGGACTGTTCTTATCTCAGCCCATGGGAGTTACATTCTTTCGATTCTCCTCCCCATTCCTCCAGGAGTGGGGAGGGACAGGCAGGTTACATGCTTTTCTAATTTATGACTAAGCTTAAACCACGACAATTCAGCACTGTGAAGATGTGATTTGCTACTTCTGCACTCAGGCTGGCTATCATTCGGCTACCAGTCTGCTGTTGAGTTTGTCATATGTTGAAGTATACCATGCAGGTGTTGTGGACAGCCCTGAGGGTCCTATCCCTCTCCCGTGGGTATCCTTCAGGATGGAAAGGGAGTGTAAAAGGGGGTGTTCTGTCTGCCTACAGTTTCACCTGGTCTGCAGTGCTATTAGTTGGAAGTGGTGCAGGCAGAGGGGAAGTCTGTCCTTGTATTTGGATAATGGCTTATTTTTTTAGCTTCTTTCCAGAAGAGCTGAAACATATCCTCTTGCTGTTCTTGGCTGTGTCTGCCCTTTGGCATGAGCGTGTTTGTGAGAACTCCTGAGCTGTTGTTTCAAGAAATGCCATTGTTTTCAGTCCTAAATCCTTGTTACTTCTTTTGTGTGATCACAAATGCTTGAACAAGAGGGTGATGAAATCCTTGCAAGTGCACACTGATACTTAACATGAGTAGCACATATTCTAGAAAATGCTCCTGATGCGGGCAGCTGTCATTTCACCACACCCTGGTGCTAGGGACAACACTTTCCATTTGAGATGCCCTACTAAAAGCCTGGTGACCTGGTAATCCTTTGTCTTATAGCACCTATTCTGGAGTCCTGGATAAATCCTGTGAGGTAATTTCACTCTACCCCCTTAAATCCTTCTGTCAATGAGAAACATGCAAGGAGTTTTCCTTTCCCAAAGCTCTTGTGCAGCCCTGCTGTGAGTTGTTAGAGAAATGCCATATATTATTGCTGAGCTGGGAGGAGACCTTCCATTTCAGGGAAAGCTGTAGTATTTTATCTATCTGCAAGTTCCAATTCATAAGAAGCAGTTTTGGGGTAGAAGAATAAAACACCACCACCACAAAAAACTGCAACAAAAACTGTAAGTGTCGTCTCTATTATCTTTAACCTCATCTACCTGCAAATCTGAAAACGGGGCTAATGAAGATCAGGGAGCTGATGAAGATTGTGTTATTTATGTTTTTTGCAGAGTCAGCATGAATTTCCAGTTGCAGCCTGAGATGCACTGTGCTTGGTGCTGTGTATGCACCCAAAAAGGCAATTCCTGCCCCAGAAAGATTGGAGTCCACCAGGGCTGAGGTGAACTTTGGTTGAGGCAGAATATGAACTTAAAGCACAGTAGCTACTTCCAAGTAACTTTTGTGTGTGGCTGCCCTGGGGGAGGATTTATTCCTGGAATAAGTGAAAGAGCCCTAAATATTGTTGTAATTGATTCATCTGGTTTGCTCCTGTGGTTTACAGTTAGTGGTAAACACTTGAAAGCTTTTTTCCCTGGGCTGGCAATGGTGGAAGTGACCTTAAAGCCATTAGAGTGTATTGTTCATGTTTGGCAATGGCCTCATTATCTCAGAAGGGAATTGAGAGAGAGTTGAGGAGGACCAATTGTGATCCATCATCCCCCTCACTGAAGACTCCTCTGAACAGACTGGTAGGGTGTTCTTGCAGAGAGAATTCGTATGCCTTTTGCCTGCATTAAGAGAGTGTTGTTAGGAAATAAAAGCTCTGAGAGCATCATTTTACGGAAATATTTTGCAATGTGATTTTTTTTTCCCCTCCCATTCTTGTTTATCTCCAACTTTAAGTATAAGTAATTAAAGTGTAAGCTTTTGAGAAACCTTGAAGCCTGTATTTTCATCTTCGCTCTCCTGCTTTGGGCAAGGACATTGCTAATCATGGTGAGACTCATTGGTAACTGAAGTCATTCAAAGTGAAATGAACCTGGTTCTAACAAACAAATTCCTACCTTGTTTAATTATCTCATTTCTTCTGTTTAATTTCAGAGCAATCAGCGTGTTGACCTGTATAAGTGGAAGGAAGGGAATGGGGAAGTTTGCACATCACTGCAAGGACACACACGTGTCATCAGGTGAGGAACACACAAGCTATGCTGCAGACTGCTGGGTGGAAAATGGTGCACCATTTCACAGAAGCTGAGTGTTTTGGTTCTCCCCTTGTTCAGGCCCTGCTGTGAGCCTGTTTTTGCTTTTCTGGACTGAACTGCCTTCCCATTTGGAGGCAGTATCACCTGTGAAGCAGTTCACCCTCTCCTGGCTGCCACCAGTATATCAGCTTAGCCTTCGACAGCTCCAGTGTCATTGTTTTAGGCCACTGTCCTTGTATCGTGGTTAAAGCCCAGCTGGCAACTCAGAACCACGCAGCTGCTCACTCACTCCCCCTAAGTTATTCCCCCCCCATTCCCAGAGGAATGGGGAGGAAAATCAAAAGAATGTGAATCCCACAGGGTGAGAAAGGAACAGTGCAGTAACTAAGGTATAACACAACACCGCTATTGCTACCAGCAGTAATTATGATAAGGAAAATAACAAGCATAATAGCTGTAAAATTCAGGGTCAGGAGCATGTTTCACGGATGTTTCACTTAGAAGCATTTCATTACTTCTTGGAATTTACTTAGAGAAATGATTAAGATCTTGCTTTTTACTTAGAATATTTTAGTAGATGTTATGGAGTGGCCATGGATTTGTCAGAAAAATGGACCAGGGGCTTGTGAGAAGTTGATGCAAACTTTGTGGGCTTGTCTTTGCTGACCTGCTGTGATTTTGCATTTGCAGTGACCTGGACTGGGCAGTGTTTGAGCCAGACCTGCTGGTCACCAGTTCTGTTGACACATACATCTACATCTGGGACATCAAGTAAGAATCAGTATGTTTCTACACTGCAGGGGAATAATTGCACTCCTTTCCATAAGTAGCAGCTGGCAGGGCAAAGCCTGCACTGAAGGGTGCTGCTCTTCAGCTGTGCTTGCAGGGGCTTTGTCTACATCCCATAATCTGAAAGATGACTTCTCTTCCCCTGTTTTCAAGCCAGTTCAGAGTCAGTGAAGGGAAGCAGACTGGTACTCATAGTCATGCTCCTTTGTTGAAAAAATATCAACTGGCTTCATTCCCTACCCACTTCACATCTTTCCTTGGGAGCTTTTCCTGGAGACTGAGGATGTTCCTCAATCTGGTGGGGTTTCTAGCTGAGTGAATGAACACTATTTCAAGATCCTGCAGCCATTTTACGGGAAATTCACTGCTTGTTGCTAGCTCTTCCTCAGCAGTGGGAAGAGTGGTAGTGGTATTTGGGAATATTTTCCTGCTTGTGCTTTCCTTTGATTCCTGGTGCTTTCTACCATGAAATTTCTTAAGTGAACAATTTCAGGTTAAGGGGTATTTCCAACTATATATTCCAAACCCACCAATATTAGAATTACGTATTTTACACCTGAGAAGCAAGGAGGTGGCACTGAGACTGCTGGGTACTTTTGCTGACTGTACAGCAACTCTTCATGACCACTGGCAAGTCACTTGGTTCCTCTCTGCCTCCCTTTCTCAATAGTAATAGGAGGATAATTATATAACACCACTGCACCGTGCTTTCCTGAGGCGTGTTTAGCTCCTGTGATGCTCTTAGATCCTTGGTTAAATGGTGCTTGAGAATGGCAATATATTATTAATGTGTAATTAAAAGACATAGACAATAACTTCTGGTCGTGTTTTCCTGTGATGCTATCTTAGTGCCAAGCAAAAAATAGAGCTCTCTCAATGTTTGTGTCTGTCTGTATCACTTGACCATAAATGCTTGCTTAGGCAGTCTCTAACTAGTGTCTACATCCCACCTGTGCTGGTAAGGTCTCTGAGCTTGCAGGGACAGTGAGGTCCTGGGCCTGCTGGCCTCCAGCAAATGAACATCCTGCTGAAATCGCTGTCTTTAGTGACACCCTAGAGAGGTGGCCCTGCAGTAGAGGCAGCTGGAAATTGCCCACTTAATTTTTCATACAAAATAATTGCTTGATTAGAAATTCTTAGAGGGAAGAAGTGCAATCCATTCCAGCAAATGTGCTGGTTTTCAGCAAATGCAAAAAGCTGAAGACAATATTCCTTATTTTCACTGGCATTTTTCATGAAAGGGCAGGTAAATTCCTGAGAAGCAAGATTAATGATCAGATTATTGCCTTCATCCATGTCCTGGCTGCTAGGAGTTGTTGTGGTGCCACACTGACTTCTAATACTGCAGAATTTGGTCTGTAGAGTCTACAGACTGGGCTTACTTTCTACTGATTTTGTTGTTATATGCTAGACATGAAGTCTTTGCTCTGAAGACACTGCTCCATCTGCCTTGAATCAGGGTCTGCAAAGACTTGAAAAGACTTCAGTGGCTTTTGTCAAGATTTTCCACTGCTCTGTTTCCTTTACTCCTCCTGGCAAAGGCTGTCTTGTTGCTTACTGCAGCGGCGCTTCGTGAGCCCAGTTTTCTTGCCTTCCAGTTGCAATATGCCACATGTTGCGCATGTTTCTCCTCCCTCTAGTTGTCTCCAATTCCATCCTGTGTCCTAAACTGCTGTATGTGGTGGCAAGACAGAATGGCTGTTGTCCTCCAGCTAGTCACCTCTTTTTTTTATTTTATTTAACACTGGTGTATTTTGGTAACCAGAAAGCACATTGCCTCCCAGGAGGCAGCAATACTATTAGCCCTGGAATAGCAAGGAGCTCAATAGGGAGGCTGGACCTTCTGGGCTATGCTGTTGGTACTCATATTAACCATGTTGTGTTTCAGAGACACCAGGAAGCCTACAGTCTCACTCTCTGCAGTTGGTAAGTATAACATGTATGTGCGATGTAGGCATTAAACAAGCCTATTGATATGTGTCCCTGATGTTATTCCTGCCTCTTGTCATGCACCGAGGCTGAATGTGGCAGAATACAGAAGTGTCACCACATGTGATTGTCCCATGTAGGAGCAGCCTGAGAGGCCCCAGTTCATAGCTCTTAGAGGAGCAAAATTCAGAGGGGATGTGAAGCCCTTAGAGGTTCCCAGGCATGGAGGGTGGTGCTTGGACTGGCTGTCCTGAAATTGGTGGACAGTCACATGGTATTTGTGCTTTTTAAATGTAGCTTCCTTTGTGCTTAATCATCCTGCTGTATTGCTTGTCCTGTGTTGCCTGTTTGTTATATCTCCACATCCTTTCGTTTGCTTAAATCAGCTGAGAAACTAAATCACACCCCAGGCAGTGCTGTTGAATCCTGCTGACTGCCAGCCTGCCTTTTTACTTACTGAGGGGCTGAGTACATTAACCTGCTGTTTCTGCTTCCCTGGGGCGCCTTCAGCATGACACATTTTGGACACTTTGGGCTGTGCTTGCTCTGGAAAGACACTTCTTGTGGCTATTGGCAGTATGACTGTCCAGACACCTGTAATGCAGCCTGGTAGTAGGTACTTTTTGTCAGTTCTCACCAGCTGTGTGTTGGAACTGGGTGAAGCACAGCTGACAAGCAAAATGTCCTTGTCCTGAGCTACTGCCCCCAGTATTAGAGCAATCCTCCCACTGTGTATGTCTTACTCTCTGCTGCTTATTTCTCCTTGGGCTGCACATCTGCAGTGTCTTCCTCTTCCCTTTCAGCCAGAAAACCCAGCTATCACAGCAGTGCAAAAACCTTCCTGAATCAGGGAAAAGCAGCATTCACTTCTGGTGCCTGGGGTGAGGTTCCATGGGTCAGCTGAGCCAGCCTGGCAGCTAGCTCCCCAGAAAGCATCCTTCCTCCCATTCCCAATTCTGTTTAGTGCTGGTCCAGAGGTTTCTGTACCCTTCAGTGAGTGGATCAAATCAATCAACTGGCAGCCTATTTACAGCTTTTTTTTAGTAGTTGTAGTAGTAGTAGTGTTTATTTCCCTGACTAATTTTTTGATAGGTTGTCAGGATGAAACTGCTCACCATGCCGCAGAAGGTGGGGGATAGCAGCAGGCTGAGCTCTGTTTGGCTTTCTTATGGACCTCACCTTTCTGATAGCTCAAAATATTTTGAAAATACTGATGGAATAAGGATAAACAGAATACGTATTTCTCTTACAGTATTTGAACAATCCACATCAGCTGAAGCTGTGTTTTGAGTAGAAATAACTACTCATCTGCTGTTGGCTGAGTCACACATGATACCTATATAATCATATCTGGACCATTATCCAATTTCTTTACAAAGCTGTTGATGTCTTTGACTTTTGTTGTGTATTTTAACAATTGGGCCTTCCTTCCACCAAGTGAGTGTTACCTCCAGCTGGCCAGACACAAAGGTACACCTGCATTACAGCCTTCTACACCTGTCTTTTAATAATAAACCAGTAACACTGGTTCATTGTACAGCATCAGATAGTAGAGAGGATGTTGGGGAGACAAATTGGTCAATCTGTAAGCACTTGGAAGTAACTTGAATGAAAACAAGGGATTTGGGAGGGGAGTGGGGAAACTGCAGTTCTTATTTGGAAGAAGTTGCTCCATCTGAGTTAGTGGACATGAGTATTCTAACTGGGGACAGCCTGTGACTAGAAACTGCAGTGTAGACCTCTAGGCATGTAACTGGAACTGTCCTGCTTTGGACACAAACACTATGCTGAGGAATTGGGAGTTAATCATTTTCATGCCATCCTTCGTGCAGGCTTCTGGGGTATCCTTCGTCTGAACTGCCTTTCCTGTGCAAAGAAGAGCAGCTTTAAGCCCAGGTCAAGGGTCTGCTATGCCATTTACTTTATAATTGCTTGTTTTGACCTGCTGTGTTTGTGCTGCAGCTGGAGCTTCCCAGGTGAAATGGAACAAGAAAAATGCCAACTGTTTAGCAACGAGCCATGATGGGGATGTCCGAATATGGGACAAAAGGGTAAGATGAGGGTTTTTTGAGCAGTCGGTGCATATTCATAGAATCCCAGACTGGTTTGGGTCAGAAGGGACCTTAAAGCTCATGCAGTTCCAACCCCCTGCCACAGGCAGGGACACCTTCCACTAGACCAGGTTGCTCCAAGCCCCATCCAAACTGGCCTTGAACACTGCCAGGGATGGGGCAGCCATAGCTTCTCTGGACAGCCTGTGCCAGGGCCTCACCACCTTTAATAAAGAATTTCTTCCTAATGGCTAATCTAAATCCACCTTTTTTCAGTTTAAAGCCATTCCGCCTTGTCTTGTCACTACATGCCTTTGTAAAAAGTCCTTCTCCGGAAGAGAGCATATAAATAGCCTCCTTCCCCAGAAACTATGTCTGTTAACATTTTGCTTTTGTTCTCATAGCACTTCAGTGTTTTACTGAATAGCAAGTATCATTCAGGGCTGTACTTGGTGACTGGAATTTGCCACAGCTTCCCGGGACCTTTTCTTCAACCACTTTTCCTGAGCTATTTGCCTTTCCCCAGCAGAAAGGTGTTCTACCTCCCATGTTAAATTGTCTCTTTTTATGCCAAAGAACTAGTCAAAATGTCAGGGGTCCTGTGCTGAGAAGGAAAATGTCTCTCCTTGCAGAAACCCAATACTGCAGTCGAGTACTTGGCAGCTCATCTCTCTAAAATCCATGGTCTGGATTGGCATCCTGACAATGAGTATACACTGGCCACTTCAAGCCAGGACAACTCTGTCAGGGTAAGTGTTACTTTTTGGGATTCCTGGTTGGGAGATGCCAGGATGGTACAGCAGATTGCCTTCTACTACTGAAGGCTTGAGGAGTTCTTGCCATTGGCAAGATCTGGATCCTTATTTTTTGCTTTCTGGCCACCTGTGTGTATTGAGCCAGGGGTGTGCTTACAGAACAGGCAGAAAAGTTACTGCAGGATGGGTGCACATATGTTTGCCACCTATCTGTGGTGATTTGGGCAGTACTGAGGCTGAAAACAGCTGTCTCTGCCTGTTGCTTGTCAGAAGGAAGCTGGCCACACTTGCCAGAAGAACCTTTTCAAAATGCAGTGTTGCCAGCCTCAAGCTGGTTACAGCAACTTGGGGGGAAGACATACTCCAGCCCCTGGGTTCCCAAACTCATGTTGAACTGGGTTATCAATAAAAGATTGCCTGCAAGCACTGCTCTGCAGGGCCTTTTACCTGGGGGAAACTGTGTGCTTTGTATGTCAGCCAAATGGAGTTCATTCACATTTAGCTAAGATCTGAGGCAAATGCAATTGATACGTATTCTGACAAAGCAAAAGGTTAGATTCTTCATTACAAAATTAGCAGTAACAGCAGGGTGGGCCTGCCTCCAGTCTGGACTGACACATTGGCTGGGAGCCTGCAGGGTGCCTTGCAGCTCTGAAAGCCCAAGCAGCCTGCTGGTCTCCCTGCTCTAATTATTCAAGCTATGAGCATTGTGAATGTGACCTCAAGTCACTCATCTAAGGGATGCTGCCAGATGCTGATAGCTTGGCATTTGTGCTTTGAGGCCATCTCTGCTGTTCGTGAATGGGATTACTAACGATGCTGTGGCATCTTGGTATGTTTTTCACTCTGTTATATCTGCAAGCCACATGGAAGACTGCAGCCTTGAAATATAGCAAGCTGACTCATGTCCTTCTGTGTTTTATTTCTTTAAGTTCTGGGATTACCGTCAGCCTCGGAAATACCTTAATATCCTTCCCTGCCAGGTTCCTGTCTGGAAGGCAAGGTACACGGTAAGTGAGAAACTCAAATGCAACAAAGGGACACTAAATAAAGAAGAACTGCTGAAGGGCTTCTCACCAGTTCTACTGCTGGACATTAGGTTGATTTTTAAAATCCCTCTTGGTGCTTAAAATACCCAGAAAAGCAACACCCATTGTGGAAGGCACTCAGGAGAAGGAATGCCTAGCACTGTGAGATCCCCATCTTGGGCTTCATCCTCCTGGGGGATGAAGACCTAAGTGCAGGTGGTTTGCTCTGGGAGAAAGAGGCTCAGAAAGTGGCTGCTGCTTTCCTGTTTTCCTGCTCAGCTTCAGGATTGGTACATGTTGCACAGAGCAATGCAGCTGTGGTCTTCCTTCTCTTGAGCACTTCCTCTACTCACAAGGTTTCCAAGTGTGCCACAGTGGGATCTTGCAGCATATCAAATCCAAGAACTGTTGCCATTTATAAAGCAAGCACCCAGCTGTGTGAAGCTAAGGCTCTTGACATCAGTCATCTGTGTTCTCTTCCCCAGTCAGCTGAATGTGGTCTGAAGACAGTGCTGTGCTTTGAATCTTTTATCCTCTTTTCCCATCCCCATGGTGGTGGGTGTGGAACTGGGTTCCAGTCTGAGCATCATGACCCTGAGCAGCTGCTGGGACTCAGTCCCCAGGCAGTGGTTCTTACAGCTCAAGGCAAATTGCAGGAAGGATTCCTTGTGTCAATGGTGAAATCCCTTCAGCCTCCCAGCTAAAATGTGAGGATGCAGCATGCAGCAGAAGAAAATTACTAATCTTAAATGAGCTGCATTGAGTATCTCAGTCTGTTTCACCTTTTACCTTGTAAGACAGTGGTTTTGCACAGCATTTGCTTCCGACCCTCCCAGTTTTAAGCCAGGTTCTGTTTTGGGCTGAGCTTTAAAAACCACATATCCTTCATAGGAAAAAGGAAAAATTAGAGTATGATAACAGCAGCATGGCTCCCCAAGGCTAACTGAAAGGGTGTTTCTCTCTTAAGCCTTTCAGCAATGGGCTGGTGACAGTAATGGTCCCTCAACTCCGCCGAGAGAACAGTCTCCTTCTCTGGAATGTCTTTGACTTGAACACGCCTGTCCACACCTTTGTGGGACATGATGATGTGGTGCTGGAATTTCAGTGGAGGAAGCAGAAAGAAGGTGAGTTCAGGGCTGGATGTGCTCTCTCCCCTGCGCTGTGGCCATCAGCTAACCGGGGGTGGGGAGGACTGGCTCCTGGCTTCAGTGCTTTTGCTGTCACCATTTGACTCTTGCCTTTCCTTGGAGTAGCTCCTACCCACTTTCCTGCTCCTCTTCAAGCTTCAGCTATTTTGTACTTGTTTTATAGCAGCGCCCACAGAAGCGTTGCCCTGTTGTTTCCATGCTAACAAAGTAAATTACCAAATGCTGAGTGGGTCAGCAGTGACTCTAATTGCTTCCACTCTCCTGTGTCTATTTTTGAATGTATCTTTTAGAATAAATTGTACAAACTGTTAGATGGATGCATGAATCCTGCTCAGAGCTCCAGGCTAACCAGTTAACCCTTCGATCACTGCCTAGATCAGCAGCCTCTAGCATATCCCACACCAGATACCCAGTGAAAGCACCTTAACTGTGTGCTGGCAAAGGCAGGGGAGGAAAAGCGTGGGATAGAGAGACTGCTGTCAAGAGTTCAGTCCTGACTGTATTTTCCAGTGTAGGCAGCTAAATATAGGATATTCCATATTAGAAGTTGAATAACCACACAGAGTGCGGCTTTGTTTCCAGCACCTCAACTGCCATTGACAGAACATGCATGGTTGGCTTTGGTGTCACTTGTGATATGACTTTGCAATGTCCAGCTCTCTGCCACCAGCTATTGGGGCAATTCAGTTAAGTCACCTTCTTCCCTATACCTCGCTTTTCCTCTTTCAAAAAGAGGGGAGTGGTACAGAACCATGTTAGGATCTGGAGGTGCAGTGTAAGCCAGCTTGTGAATGAGCATTCAAGCAGGTTTGAACCACAGTTGTGTGGCTTAGTTGAGTTAGTAGCTACATATCTAAGCCTGGAAATTATCTCAAACAACATAGGTTAGTCATGCAAGCATTCCAAGTCTGCTTCAACATGGAGACAACCAAGATAGCACAGTTCTGCTTCTACAGAGCCTGCTGTGCTGTATTTAGACAGCTGCTGTGTCTCAGCAGAGGGGTGTAGGAAGCAGTTGTGCAGCAGCAAATTCTTGAGTGTAGCAGCTGTGTGGCAAGGGAAACTTGAACTGTGTCATAAGGCCTAAACGTGGGCATAAATAAGTCTGTGTATCTTCATCTTTTGATAGATAGTATGTACCTAGGTGTTTTTCATTACAACCTGAACTTATCGTGGCATTGGCCAAGTCTTTCAGAAGGAAGAAGGGGGAGAGTAGAATAAGCTTCTCTTAGCTTAGAAATGTTTTAAAACATTGGTATCTTGAAACAGATAGGTTGAAGATAATTTGACTTTACAACTGTAAAAACAAATCTGTTTCTCAACTATATTATTTCTTCTGTTTAAATAAGTATTGTAGCAGAACTTGTCCATTTGTAGTTGGAAAGCTTGCATCATGTTCATTATACTTTGTGCTTTTTGCCTGTAAGTTATACCCGATTCAGAGATGTGGTAACTGGTGCAGGGAGACATAAAGGCTGATGAACCTAGGTCAGTTCAAAGCAGAAAAGGACTCTCTTCACCTTTTGGTTTAGTGTCTTACCCATTGGATTTCCCTGCTGGCTTGCTTGAATCTGTTTATACCAAACACAGGGCTGAGATAGTCTCTGTTTTCAGCCAGGTCTGTAAATTCCTTCTGCCCTTTGTAGGTTCTAAAGACTACCAGCTGGTTACATGGTCCCGTGATCAGACTCTACGCATGTGGCGGATTGACTCTCAGCTGCAGAGGGTACGTAAGCACTTCAGCTCTTTGGATGTAGACAATTTTCCTTGCAGGCTGGGTTCACCTCCCTTTCCTTGTGCTCCCAGTAACTCCTCTGGTATCCTAGAGCTGCAGAGATGTCAGCCAGCTGCTGCTTCACTTTTCTCTTCAGCTCTAGCTGAGAAACACCCCTAAGGAGGCCTGTGATGAGGCTTCTCTGTGCCTCAGAAGCTTCTGTAGAAGTGCAAAGCTGCTTTGTGGTGTAACAGTAAGTGTAGAAGTCACCTGGGGAAGGTGGAGATAGGTTAATGTCTGCACTGCTTCTGAAGATGCCATCTCCATGGCTGCAGGCTGTATGACTCTTGGCATTTTAGATTCCAGGTAAATGTAGGGATTGTGCTCTCCACTTCCTCCCCTTGTTTCCATTGCTTCTTAGGCTGGTGCAGGCAATGTGAATCCTGTTACTCTGCTGTCTGGCAGCAGTTACAAGTTGCTGATGCAGTTACTAGAACACCCATGCTGGGTCAGTCCAGAGGTTCATATAGTCCATGCTGCCCTGTTTCATCTTCAGCTCTGTATGCCTTGGAAGGGGATAAGAACAAAGCAAGTATGGAGCCCTGCCAGATGCCTGCAATTTGCAGCTTAGAGGCTCATTGAGTCTGGCATCTTTGTACTTGACAGAACTTGATGAGTTTCGCTTCCATTGACTTGTTCTATCTTTTCTTGGACCTTTGTAAATTTTCATCACCTTTAACATCCTGTCAAGGAGGAGTTTCATGACTTTTCGTGCATGTTATGTGGAAAACCAAGTCCTTTCATCTGTTTATTTTGCAGTCTGACAGTTTCACTGCATTGAAGATGAAATGAGCAGCCATCTTGTACATGCTGCTAATGATTCTGTAGATATCCTTGATATTCCTGCTCAGCTGCCTTCTTTTTCAATACAGAAGGTCTTGATTTACTTCATCCTTTGTACAAGATGTTTGTCCTTTTGCCTTTCATGATCCTTTTTCAGGTCCACTATTTGGGCTGGGGATGTGATCTTTGTTCTTTCCAAAGAATTCTCAGTACTGTGTTTTTGTAAGTTGTCAGGGAGAATTCCACGAAAACATCAGCTTAGTCTGGTCTCCGCGTTTTGTTCCCTCAGTCAGCTTGAACTTGCCATTTTTTAACTCTATGTGTGTTGCTTTATATTTATCTGAAGTTCATCTTTTATTTTAATAGTTACTTCTGTAAGGTCCTTCTGTGATTGTTTGCAGTCAGCCACTCTTGTTACTACCCTAAAAAATTTGGTGGCATCAGCAAACCTGGTCATGTCGCTATTCACCTCCTATTCCAGGTTTTTAATGAATATGTTGAGAAGCATGTGTCCCAGCACAGATCCTGCAGGAGTCCTGCAGGTCTGTAACAAACTTTCTCTGTGAAAAATGACCCTTTACTCCTACCTGATATATTTGTGAATATTTGATTTCTTTCTAGTCTTTAAGCCAATTGTTCATCCATGTCAGCGCCTTTACACTTCTTGTGCTGGCTCCCACTCCACTCTTTTGTCCTTGTCTTTGTCTGAATCAAACAACACACATGATGGCATGTTGCTGATGACCAGTGCTGTAATTCGCTACATTGCACACCCTTTTTCTTTCTCCTCCCTATGTTTCCTCTCTTCATCTTCCCTGTTTTCCTATGCTGAACTTAAAATACAAGATTTCATGGTGTCTTTTGACACAGGACCTAGAACACTAAGGTCTCTAGCATATACCTGGGTCTCTATGTCCTGCTGGAGTGTAAATATCAAAAGCAGAAAGTGTGCTGCTGTTATATGTGATCTAAAAAATTAAACCAATTCTGACAAATTAATTCAAGGAATTAAAGTCGTACCAGGTTTTATTTTGATTAAAGTAAAACCTGTTACTTAGACTGGCTCTGTCAATTAAGAGGCTTTGTAAGTGCACAGGAGGTTTGGCCAGGCTGTCTGAGGTGACAGAGCTGAGGATGCTGGAAAGTGGAAGATCACCTATCTTTGTCACAGAAACAATGATGAGGTCTAAGTCATGACTGTGGCATGGGTAGACCTACCTTGCAAATCCTGCTCCCTGGAGAAACGAGTTGTTTAGTGGTGGCTCTTTCCACAGCTTGGTTTCTGTTGTGCAGCATGTGAGTGTGTTTGTTCTTTTCAGCTATGTGCTAATGATATCCTGGAGGGAGTCGAGGACCTCATCGATGGGATTTCTCATCTGCCAGAGCCAGACAAGACCCTTCACCCACAGGACTCGGAGCCCCAGCATAACTCTGGACATGGGGATGAGGAAGGTGAGACAAGTGATGGGTTGTGGAACTTCAAACACCACTTGCATTTGTGTTGGGAAGAAGATGCATCCTGACATAAAAAATAACATCGTAGGCAGAGCGCAAACTGCTGCTGTTCCAAAGGGTAGTGGATTCCCCATGTGGGAGGAAGGAAAACACTAGAAGTGTCTCAGAATGGTCTTTCCAAGTTTTTTCTCCTCTACCGCAGTGATTCTAGCTCTAAAATGGTGCTCTTCCCTGTTACTAATACCATTTAATTGCATTCTCTTTTTGCCATAATTGTGGCTTGCTGCCAGAAGTAAGGCAATAGGAGAGTAATTCTGCATCTGAAGAAGGTAGATTAGTTTAAGCCAAGAGGTGAGCCCACAGAAGAAAGGACTGTATGGGTCCAGCACTTGGACACAAGCTGCTTGCTTCACACCTGGTACCTAGACACTTCTTCTGGGGGCACTGTATGAACTGATCTAACGTGGAGGTGTTTGCTGGTGTCTTCTCCCATCCCCCAGAATTAGGATGGAGAGAGCTTGGGAAGTTTTGTTCATGTATTGATGAGAGGTGACTGAAGGCTGGCAGAGCAGTGGGGGAGCAATACTATCTCCAGCTTCTGAGTACCAGATGGGTGGATGGGAGTGGGTTAGAGGCTTTAACAGAAAGCATTGACGAAGCATTCTTCATGGATGAGAAGGCATACAAGGAAGGAATGCGAAGGAGGATTTGTGAGGTTAAGGCTCTGGCCAGGTTAGATATTCAGGGTGTTAGTGTTTGAAGAGTGTAAGCGCCAGAATAGAAGGGATTGCAGCAGCTGGGGCCCACGGTGATGATGTGCATGTGGAAAAGATATCTAAAGAGTGTTCTTTATCTAATACTGAGGAAGAAGAATTAGGTGCTTCCATGCCTTTGTGATAGCTTGGGTTTAAATTCAGAGTTCCTTTCTGTATTGTATCAGAGTGCTACGATCAATCCCCTTGTGAGTGGCTTACAGGAAAGCGATTTGATTCTTCCTTTGACTTGCCAACCAGCTGGAGAGGAAGGATGTGATCTAGTATCTGTCCTTTGAATAAAGGACCCAGCTGTGAGGTCCTTTAGGGAAGGCATCTCTTACTAACTGGAAGTTTCCTGCCCAGAAAATCCCAGTGAAGTTCCTTTCTGCCAGGCAGCAGAGCAAGTTTATAAAAGTCATCAGCATCTCTGCCTACATGAGGGTTTCTAAATCAGCACCTCTGCCTACATTTTATAATATGATAGAAAAAGGCCTGGCTACCTGTGCTCTCCATGAGCAGTGCTGCGTGGGGAAGCACAGCCACTCTTGCTCCCACTGGGAGCCTTATGTGTTCTCAGGGCTGCCTGACCTCTCTTTTTCCCCAGGAGAGAGTTAACTCTTTCACTGTCCCTGATCAGGTCATGTTCATCTGTCCTCTGTGGTTTCTGTGTGGGTCTGGCTTTGGTTCAGACTGGTAGGATTTCTCTTGAAGCCAAGGGGAATGAAAATGGCTTTTCTTTAGGAGGGTAGATTTTGATGCATATACCATGACTGCAGGATTAATGTCTAGGCAAGTCCCTAAGGAGGAATTTCCATTCTTTCTTGCCTAAAAGCTGTTGTGGAGCGTTGATGTTTTACCCTGGAGGTGGCTGCATTTCAGCTGCAGACAGTTTCTCTATGCTATATTAGTAAAGCACTTTGGGGGATCTTTGAAGAAAGCAGTGCTCTGCAGATAAATCAGAAAGCCTGCCAGCTGTGTCTTCAGTGCACAGCTCTCCTCACTGGCAGCTGCCTGTAAAGAGTCTTTAGGAATCTAGGCAAATATTTGGGCTTTGGGGGACTAGAAAGGGAATTTGAAGGGAATGGGAGGAGAAGACAACGGGAGGGTAGTGCCCATATCAGGAACCTCAGAGACAGCTTTCCAGTAAGCTATGCGTTGTCTTGAACTAGAAATAATTATCTTCCCTGAGAGCCACTGATCTTTGTTTAATCCCCTTTTCAGCTTTCTTTTGTGAAGTATACCTAGGCACTATAATAAAACTGCAAACAGGAATGGGTAGCTAAGCATCCTACCTATCCAAATTCAGCAACCCACTGGGCAGCAGTAAAACCAGATATATTTATCCGAGCAGTAAAGTCAGTAAATTTTAAGCAAAGATCTGTAAAAGGGCAGCTTTTTGCATTTCTTGTCATTTATTTTTTTGCTAGGAATAGTCTGTGCAATATGATATAGCAAACTTGAGGATGACAGCTGAATAATTGGGACTTCCGTTGTGTCCTTGGAACAAAGGAATCAAGAAGTACTTCTTTTGTTGTCTTAGGAAGTGGTACTACAGCAAAACACTCTTCTGAAGAAGCTGCTTCTGCCCTAATGGGGATACACAGCAAGATATGAGGCAAAAGCCAGGCACCACCACAGACAGAGACCAGTTCTTCTGAAACTCAGTCAAGTTTGCCATCTTAACCGTAATTCTTTGGGTCCTGCAGCGCTTGCCTGGCTGTTTAAATGTGTTCTGGCCTTCGGGGTTGCTGGCCTCTGAAAACTGTTGGACTTTGAAACTAGACCCAGTGTTTAGATGGGCTTTAGAATCTGTTAAAGCACTAGAATGCTTTGCAACATGAAGTGAAAATGGTTGCTATAAATGAATTAAGCCTCTACTACGGCCAGAAATACCCTCTTTTTCTCTCCACAGCCTTATCATGCTTTGGAAGCATTCCCTGAAAGCCAAGAGTGGCGGGGTGTGAGTCCCAAAGACCAGAGCTCCCCCTGGCGATTGCTTTGACAGCAGTTCTTTCACAGTGACCTGAGAGGCTCCAGTTCAGCTGTTTGTAACTCTGGCAGTACTGTATAGGGAGAACAGGGGGTCTCAAATGAGTAGAGATAGATCACTTAGGGCTCTACAGAGTACAGGCAGCTTCTGTAACCATCCTGGAAAACCTGTGTGCCGACAGTTTTGGTTCTCTTGAAGGATGAGGCCCAGACGCTTGCTTCTAAACAACAGCTCAGACTTTCCAGGTCTTTGCCAGGTAAAACTCATACCTCCATGTGTGAGAAGTGCAGAGGAAAGCCTGCTGTACTGGCTGCCTCCTGGCATCACGTGCCAAAAGTCTGTTCGTTATAACTTGTCTCAACCTTTTCTCTTTCGTTCCTGTCAGCCTTAAAAGAAGATTTCCTGAGTGACCCACTGGTGGGAAAGAAAACAGACCAACTAGGACTGCCCCAGACACTGCAGCAAGAGTTCTCACTGATCAATGTGCAAATCCGAAATGTCAATGTGGAGGTAGAGTGTTTCCTTTTGCTGGCTTGTTTGGAAAGGGATATGGGCCGGCTGGCTCATTGGGGGAATGGAAGGGGAACCTTCTTTGCTGCAGTGACTGCTGTCAGTAAACAAGGTTTATTTTGAGCTGTAAAGATCTTCTTGGCCAGGGGTAGTAGGAGAGGAGCTAATTCCAGACACTGGGAGTGAGGGAAGTGTTTCAGCATGGTAAATACACTGGCTGCTCCCAAGAAGGCTGGATGGTGCTTTGCTCTCTGTCTAGACTGCAGAGTGGAAAGCGGCTTTTTCTACTACACGCCTGACCTGCTGGGCTATCTCCATCCTGTGCCTCTCCTTCAGTTTTGGCATCTCCCTTGCCCACCACACCCTCCTCTCTGTGTGGAAGCTGGCTGATGGCACAGCACTGGTAGGAGGTTTGAGGCAGCTGCCTATCTCCTTTTCCCACCCCTCTGGTTTCATACCTCCTGATAGAGTTTTCCAAGACCCTGGTATATGATTTTAGGTAGTGCCAATTGCTGCTGCACTGAGACTGGCACTCTCCATGGCCAAGTGAAGTTGGCTGCGGTGCAGTGACTGTTGGGAGCAGAGCCTGATTTCCTGGCTGTGGTCTTCAGATGCTGGCATGTTGGATTGGCAGTCTGCTGGTGCAAGCTGAGCCTGTGGCCATCTGCCTGGGGTTTTTTGCTGTCACCATGTTCATTGCCATTGAGAACAGCATGACTTCTCTTATGGGTATGCAGAGGAATCAGCCCTTCAGCATGAATTTAAGTCACTCTAAGTTTAAAAGTCCTTGGAGATCTAACTACAGAGCAATTGCTTTTCCTCACAGATGGATGCAGTGAGTCGTAGCTGTACGGTGTCAGTGCATTGCGGCAACCACAGAGTCAGGATGCTGGTTATGTTCCCTGTCCAGTATCCCAATAATGCTGCACCATCCTTCCAGTTCATCAACCCAACTTCAATCACTGCCTCCATGAAGGCAAAGCTGCTGAAGGTGAGTGAGGAGTGGACTGTGTCTTTATACATTTACAAATGCTGGATACTTGATGTCTAGATTACTAACACAAAAAACTGCAGCCCAGTATTTGTCTTTTGCCATTGGTGCATTTTAAATGTTTGTTCCTCACTGCTACTCTATTCTGTGTGATTCTCTTGCCTGAGGATCCCTAGCATCCTTCTCTTCACACAGTTAACCCCAACCCCATAATAAAAAAAATGAACAGCTAAGCATCCAGCTACAGAAAGATCATATTTTTGAGCTGGGATGTTGCTTCCTTCTGTCCTCTACAAACTGTTTTAAAAATTAAGGGAATTTTTACACAGCCCCAGCTAATTCCAGACCAGGTGTTTGATCATCTGGTGTAGGAAGTCCTGTTGCTATTGCTGGGGAATTCCTTCCCCAGCAGCAAGTTGATAGATCAGTTTGCATTCCTTCCTGAAACAGAAACCAGCCCTCATCCAGTTTTCCACAAACTGGTGTGGAACATGTGAGCTACAACTGTATAGAAGCCCAAATTCTGTCTCGGGAGTGTGCTGAATCTCTATGAAGCCTCAGTGCTCTGATCAAAGCTCACAGTGATTTCTCAAATAGCACGCCAGTGGTGTTAGAGGATATTTTTGGCTTCTCTGGATACTGGCATCTTAGCTACTTTGCAGACAAAAAAGGATGTTCGAAAAGTGTTGATACAGCCATGATTCAAGCTGCATCTTGTGTTTATTCCAGATACTGAAAGACACTTCTCTGCAGAAAGTGAAGCGGAACCAGAGCTGCTTGGAGCCCTGCCTGCGTCAGCTGGTCTCCTGGCTGGAGTCTGTTGTGGTATGGAGAGCTGCATGGGCTTTCTGCCCTGGTTTGTTGTCTTCTCCCACATCCCACACTTCTGACTCTACAATGAGAGTCCAGCCTCATTAGACATGTAAATAGACCCCTGTGGCTGGCCATTACGTTTGAGTAATCACTTCTGATTGTGTTGAAGAAAACTAAGTAGATCGTTAGATGTGTTTTGTTTCTGAAAATCAGGCCCTGAAGATTTGCTGCTTTGAGGAGCTCTGATATTCAGTTTAGCAGCAGTGACTGGGGGTTGGAGCGCCCGAGTGGTGCATGGTAGTTTACCAGCTCGAAATAGATCAAACTAGTGCCAGGGTATGGTTATCATCCGTGAGAGAAGAGGCCTTGGGAAGCTGATGGATCCATTCTTGTCTGGAAGGCAGCGGCAGATGCCTTTACCTCTTCAGTTCTAGTCACATATCCTGCTAGTTCTATTCCAGGGTGTTTGTTTAATCCCCTAAAAAAAAAAATAAATCTGTGAAAGTCTTTTCTGAAGCCTTGTGCTGCGGTTTTGTAAGAATGATACTGCAGATAAATCCAAGTCACACCCTGCCCATATCTGAGAGATCTGTGATACCTACTCAGCATCCGAATATCAGGTATTAGGTCTGTGTGTGGGTGAAGTGTACCAGGGTGGGTGTTTTCAGCATTTAGGAAAAGATTGGAGAGGCTCCTCAGGTTTCTTTTCCAAGAGGTTTTTTTTATTCATCACAAATAAAGGGCTTTTTTTATTGTTTGGGGTTTTTTTAATTTTTAACAAGAAAAGGCTTAATCTGTTTGGTTTCAGCAGTGATGTTCTAAGAGTGGGAACTTTCTCTATTGCATGGAAATCTGATGACTCAAGCCAGGAGTCACTGCCTTTAGAGAATTCCTTTACGCCTAAGCTGTAGTACTCTTTATCCATATAAATGCAGATTTCTGCCAAAATTCATGGGTAGGCCTGAGGTCCCTCAGTGTTGCACACTACCTGCCTTCCTCACTTTGACTCCCAGCCTGCATTTGAACTCCTCACAGTTGTGAGTTATTCTTATTTAAGGAGACTTTGTCTCACTTGCATAATTGACGTGTCAGGTTTAGCTGAGTTCCTTTTAGAGTCATATCCAGTCTTGGAAGTCATATCCAGTGAGAGGATCAGATTTTCTATGTAGTTTACCACTGTTTCACCCCAAGTTAAGCTCTACATTTCAACATGGCTATGGTGGGAGAGAAATCTCAGGACAAGTGGCCAGAGAAGCCCTTTCCTCAAAGGTAAATGTGCTTGCAACTGCCTTTGCAGCAGAGCAATAATCATGCTCTGCCCTTGATCTGCTCTGGCTCAAACAAAAAGCACCTTCCGTGGGGCTGCTCCACACTGCGATGTCCAGTGCTCCAGCTTTGCTTCCTTCCTGTGGCAGCAGGAGTATGACCTTGAGTAACTTCTGTTTCAGAACCAAGAGGACAGTACATCCAGCAATCCCTACGCTTTGTCCAACTCTGTAACTCCCCCCTTGCCCACGTTCGCTCGGGTCTCCAATGCCTATGGCTCATACCAGGACTCTAACATCCCATTTCCGCGGACCTCTGGAGCCAGGTTCTGTGGTGCAGGTTAGCCCCATCACTGATATGTTGCAACACTTACCTGACAAATGGGCCTTTGAATCTTTTGGGGGAGGGCTTGCCTCTGAATAAAACAAGGCTTTGGTCACTGCTATGCAATGAGTAAGAAATGGCATTAATGTAGTGAGGTTGTGATAAATTTGCAGATAATGAGACTAGTTAGCAACTGTTTGCAGTTGGTGTTGCATGTGTGGGATTTTAGGATTTGGAATTCCAGGGCTAGTTGAAGAAATGGCCTTTGATTTGTAGCATGCCAGAGGCATTGACAGACCACTCTTTTACAGAAGACTGGGAATAGCTGTTTTCCTTGCTTAGCTCTCTCCTACTAACATCAAATTACTGGACATATTCTGGTGCTCAGTCTTCACAAATTCTGGTGTTTTGGGGTTGAACTTACCCCTTGCTGAAATTATATTCTTGTAACTAACCGTTCTTTTCTCACTCTGCACCCTTTCTATTGTCCAAAATAGCTTTCCTGAGGTCCTTGGGAAAATTCTCTTAAATGGGAGATGGTGTACAATCATGTCCAGGTTTCCAGGAAAGTGTACAATGCAGAGATCATCCTATAAACAGATTAAGGTCTGAGTAAGAGCTGTTAAGTTTCACTGAGCTGTTTCAGATGCGAGCATGTCTCTTCCACATCTGACCAGATCCTAGTTTGAGCATGTTTTGAAAGCTGCTTTTCACAGAGTCTTTATTGAATTCCCAGAAAAACAGAGTGGCATTACATTGAATAGGCTCAGTGAAACCTGCTAAGTCCTGAAACTGTTGCAAGAGTGGGTGTATGAAGGCACTTGAGATGCTGCCAAATGGGGTAAGGCTTGTGAGAGAGTGCTCTGAAGTGACTTCAGATGGCTGTGGTTATCTATTGAGAGATGTACAAGCTGCAGTGGTTTCTCTGTATAGCCAGACATCACCTCACTTGCCTCTTGAGTATCAGTGCTTGATATGTTCTGGTGAAGAGTAAAAACATGAGTATGTACCTGCTCATTTTCTCTTTCTGCCTTTAACATTCTGTAAGCCGCTTGAGATGGTGCTTTTAAGACAATCATCTCAACAAAACATGCGTTTTAATGAGTTTGCAGGGAGTGCATTTGGCTTCAGAAAATGTGGTTGTCTACTTGAGATTTAAAAGCACTCGTGGTAATGGGTAGGCACCCAGTCGCTTGGCTCAAATACCTTAAATTATCACATTTCCTGTGTAACCCACCCTGGATAATCTTCTCCTCACTCTGTGATCTTTATGCCATATCCTGTCTCTTCAGGGTACCTGGTGTATTTCACGAGACCCATGACCATGCACCGCGCAGTGTCCCCTATGGAGCCCACACCCAGGTGAGTACCGGTGTCCCATTTGAGGTGCGCAGCTGTCATGGGTGGGAAAATAATCAGCTGCTATGCTGGAGCTACTGACCTCTAGTGTTAGCAGTGTTCTCGACGCAGAGAGCCTGGTCCTTTACAGCACGGCCCTCTACAAAGACTCCTTTCAAAACATTGTTAGCAACTTGTTAGTGGAGATGTTGGTATGAGCCTCCAGGACAGTCTGGTGCATAAAAGCTCCTAAACTTGTATTCTCTTGTTTCCAGGTCCCTGTCAGCTTTATCAGCGTACCATAGTGGCCTCATTACTCCAATGAAGATCCGCACAGAGACTCCAGGCAATCTGCGTTTGTACAGTGGGAGTCCAACACGCAGCGAGAAGGAGCAAGTCTCCATTAGCTCCTTCTACTACAAAGAGAGGGTAAATAGCAGACCAAAAAGCCTTTCCTAACACTTAAGCTTTTGTGATTTGTGTTCCTTTCATATAGCTGTGAGCATTTCTAGTAACAGAAGCTTCATATTCCTCAAAGAAGGCATCTTTTTACAGACAGCTTTGTAAAAATGTCAAATGGATTTATCTCCTATTAGTAACTCTCTACTGATCCTCTCTAGTATTTGACCTACTTATTTTGATATTTCTCTATACTGACCATCACAGCTTTCTTCAGTGCATTACACTGTCTCCCTTTGCATTAAGTAGGGTTAAAATTTCACACTTAAGTTGTAGCCTCCAGATAAATACATATAGGCAACTCTGCTGTTCTCTGTACTCCCCGATGTATATAACTGCAAAGGGTTGTGGCTCTCTGCAGCTGATGACTTCTCCTGGATTACGGAGTATATTTGGTTATTTCTGTTACAGGTGTCTCTTTCAGGGATATGTGCCCCTTTGGACTTAAAATAAAAATCATTCCTACATGATTCTCCAACGATCTTCCAGTCTACATACTTCTGGTTTAGGTGTAGGCCTTGCTGTCATTGCTGTTTGCAAGCAAGGCTTTGGGGGCAAGTGGGATTGTTTCTTTCAGGGACAAAGAGGGTGAGGAAGACCTGTTGGTAATTGTAGTGTGCTGCAGTTCTTAAGCAGCTGAGGGCCTGATGTGCCTGAAGCAGATGCTGTGGGAGTACTAGGCTGTGCAGAAACTAGCTCTCTGTTTCAGCAAGGGGTGAAGTGGCTTGCGGAACTACAGTAAGCTTCCACTGAGAGCCTGAGAATTTGGGGCATTCAAGTAGTTTGCCCACTACTGTCCATGCTGAGGACACTAATCCTCTGCAGCAGTAGAGACATTCCAGGTACCTCAGGGAAAGCCGAGAGCTGTCTGTACTCTGCTGCAGTGGAACTTGGGAACTCCTGTCCTGAGAGCAGAGGGAAAGTCAGAGCCTTGAGCTCTCATACTTCCTTGACACCAAAAGAGGTATTGATTTTCCAGTAGTGCTGGACATGACAGCTGACCTCTCTGGGACTATGTCCTGCTCTCATGGTGTAAGTTTAGTCACTGCACTTTCTAGCCATGGGGAAACCCTCTCTCCCCATGGCAAGCTTTGCCTCCACACAGATCACAGAAGACTTTTGAGTCCCCATTCTTGTTTTTTTCCCCACACAAACTCCTTTTTGATGGGAAGAGAAAATGGTTCTGCCAGGTATAATTACAGCCTCTTCTGGTCTTTGCAGGAGAGTTTACTTAAAGAGCTACATCTGTCCTCTGCAGCGTGTTTGTCTGTGATACACAGCTCTCTGAGATGACAGACAAGGCTAAAAATAACATGTGGAAGCAGCTTGGTGCAATTTCATGTGACCTGCCTCCCCAGCTCTTGTATTGATGACGGCAAGATTTGTATCATAGGGAAGGAAGAAAATGGAGAGAACATTGTGTAGCCAAGCTCTCTCCTTGCGTACTGGATTGGAAGAAGTGTAAAGGCCATAGCAGGAAGCTAGCTCAAATACTATTGCAGATGAAAGTTTAAAAACCAAACCAAAGCTCAACTTTAACTCCTAAAGAATCAGAAAATCTTTGCTGAAGGGTAATAATGTCGTGGCTTCTGTTAGATCAATGCTACATATTTTTATGTCATTTCATTGTGAGGTTTTTAAAAAGCCCAGACTCTAAGTCTAGTTAACCCCTTGCTCTCAAGCTTGGATTTTATATTTGCGTTAAAATAGAACTTGAAATGTTGGTGTTAAACTTTCATATTATGTAACTTCAGCCCCACAACTGAGTTTGACAGTTGTAAGCAGGTATTTAAATCACATATAGCAATCCCACTGGCATCACTAACATTAGCAAACAAGTGGAATTTGCCCATTTATAGACAGGTAATACGTCATGTTCCTGTAAAGGGAGGAGAGCTGCTGAACCCAGCAGAGATCTCCTTGAGTAAACCAAATGAAACTAAGTCTGGCACTGGGCCTTTCTATGCTCATCTAAACGTGTGTATACACACACACATGTATATTTTTCTCCTTTTTTATTCACACATGCACACTCCTCTTTTCTTCCTCCTTTCCACTCATCAGAAAAAAAATCCCACTAAAGAAGAGTTGTCAGCAGGAAGGAGAAGCTGTATCTATACTGAGGCAATGCCATCAGTGTTTCCATCCGGGATGTCTCTTACAGAAGGTGCTGTGGCTGTGATTCCTCCCCTGCTTCAGTTAGAGGGTTGTACCAGTGGGGACCTGGGGACAGCTCAGTTTTTCCAGAGAGACAGTTCCACACAGGGATGGTGACAGTGATGTCTTCATGCTTCCCATTGGGGAATTGGGCAGGGCTTGGAAACTGTTGCTTCTCAGGATATCCCTCAGGTTTTGCCTTGTGTGTACCTGGTTGCAAACCTCTCAAACTCACAGACGTGGGAATGGAGGCTGGCAGCAGTGGTTCTCACTGCAGAAGAGCAGGACTTCACAGAAGAGCTGACCTTAGTTTTGCTGCTTCTCTACCATACTGCATTTCTTTCAGCTAATCCATTTCCCCTTCTCTGGTGAGGCCTGATGGAGGAACCTGTAGCACAAGGCTGCAGTCTTTTCTCTCATGGCTCCTTGGCTGCAGGGTTTTCCCAGCAGCAAGATGCAAGGGAAGGTAAAGGCCAGGCATAGCTGATGTCTTTGACTACCCACCATCAGCTGGAAATGTAAAATACATTGCATACGACCCAAATAGCACTTTTTGTTGTGTTGACTCTTGCAGAGCTGAAACAGAAGTTTGGTATTTTTTTTCAAATGAGTGTGCAGTGATGTGCTTTGAGAGATTCCATTTATCGTTGCTTTCGTACTGAGTTGCATGCTTAATGAAATGCATGCACTTTTGTAGTGAAAGCCTACTTTGGAGCTATTCTGCATAGTCAGTCAGTGAATTTGATCACTTATTCAATCTGAAAGAGTTCCTTAATCCATGACAATTTATAGGTCAAGTATAAATACCAAGTAGCAGGGTCTCTACATCCCTTCTGATATACTGACATGTGACTTGTTTAAAATGAAAGTGAACAGTTATAGCAGGTTCCAGTGGAAGAAGTCTTGGAGGACACTGGATGCAAAAGAGATACCTGAGTAAGCAGGAGTGTTTATTTAGCTTGCTACAGATTTCTGTGCCATCGTGCTGGACAGCTGTGTTAAAAAAAATGTAGTTTGCACTTAGCTGGTTTTCTCTTCATCCAAGAGGAGTAAAATTCATTAGAGTAGGAGCCTGGCATGTGAGGCACCCAGGTATTATCCTCTGCTCAGCTGTCAATTGATGGTATGAACAAGGTCATTAAGCACATATGAAGCAGTTCTGCGCTTCTTGCATTAATACAACTCTGTGTGGAAGACTTTATTGAGATTTGTGGTTGCCAAAGTCTTCTGCAGGGGCTGGTATGGGACACAGACACAGGGCTGTAGGTAACATATAGTACAACTGTGTGGATGAAAGTGGGGATCATGGTTTGCAACTGTTCGTTGTGTAACAGAACCATTGGGAACAATATCTTTTACTCTGCTGGTTCAAGGCACTTTTCATTTCAGTCTATTTACCTTTTGTCTTTATTTTTCTTGGTGTTTTTCTTCCCTTTTCCTGGGTATAATGTTTTCACATACAGATGTCTCCTCGCTCTGCCTGGCGACGTTGGTCCATACAAGCAATTAACGACTTCCCGGTACTGTGCGCTGTGCTAATACTGTCCTTGATATAACCCTGTCTTCTGCCCAAAGGCCCAAGAATAAAATGCCACCTGCCTGCCTTTGAGTAACCTGCACAGAGGTGGAGGACTTGCACTCCACACAGGGCCAAGGGCTTCAGTAAGAGTGTGTAAGTGGGCAGGAGCAGACAGTAGTTTGCAGGTTACAAATACTGACCTACAACACACCTATTTTACCAAGCCTGGCAGTCAGGAAAGGATGCCAAGGGGTAGTTTGAAATGTAAGAAAAAAACAAACTCTAAGTAACAGAACTTCAGAGGAGCTAAATGATTATTATGCCTCATCATTCAGCTGATGAGACTGACATTAGAGCACCTCGTGTCTGGAAAAGATGAAGCCTGCTGGAGAGGGAGGATCACTTAAGAGCTGTGGAAGAAACAAACTGGTTGAGTTGCTGACAATGATCTGCCATAAAATGAGCTGCCTATTCTCAGTGCAGTGCATCATAAAGCCTTATTTCCCACAGCAATAAATAGAATTTCTCCTTAATTTGTGATCTCCTCCCAGCCCCAGGAGTGGCACCACCCTGCATTCAGTTTGAGGGGTTGCACTTCCAGCGACTTCTTCCTGGCACCTGCCCCTCCAAGGCTGCTTTGGCAGTTGTTTTCCATTAGCCAGGTCCATGTGTCTCTCAAGCTTGAACATCATTCATGTGAACGTCTTGATGATATCAGCATTGCTCAAGCTGTGCTGTAAATTTGAGTAATTACAGTCTCATCACTCATCTGCCAAGCATAGGCAAAGTTTAGAAAACTCCATTTCAGTTTAAAGATTATCTCTTTAGGACTGCTTTTCACAATGTTTGTGTGAAACACTTTTTTTTCACAGCTGCTGTCCCTCATGCTATCCCTTCATAAGACAACAGGGAATAAAATAGAATTCCTGTAACACCTAATTTAACCTGGTATAATTGCATCAAGCCTTCCTAATTACAGCAGCTCTAAGACTATACTAGCAAATAATAGGTGAAAGAAACCAGAAGTAATTTACTTGACTCCATCAAGGCTTTTGCAAAGAGCTAATAAAGAAATGTGAGCAGTGAAGGCAGGAAATGAAGTTCTGTCTTGAATCAGGAACAGGCTGAAAGAAAGAAAACTAAGCAGGGGACTTGCCAGCTTGTGGTGTGGTAAATTGTAGTGCACAAAGTGCCACAGTTTAGTTCCCTTGCCACTGGCTTGGAAGGAAGAGCAAGTAGTGATGTGATAAAGCTATAATTTTGTGTAGCATATACTTAAAAATTATATATGGATTAATACAAGCCTTGAAGGTCTAACTGTAATTGTGGATAACCTTTGGAAGAGGCTAGTCACGTTCTCTAAGGTGGATCACAGTGCCCAAGGTGAGGGGGCAAGGATGCATGAAGAGAGGTGTGGAGTGTTTGTGCAAACCAGCTGCCCCCCTTCTGGGGTAAGAGCTCAGCATTGCTCAGGGTGCTCCGGGAAGCAAGAGCTTAACAAGTCTAGAAGAAGGAATAATTCCCCCTTCTTTCTAGGTAATGACTTCACTTCAGAAATGCCAGTGCGTCAGGGCAGGTGCCAGCTATTAATTAATGAAAGCTCTAAAGAAATATTCCTGCTGGGGCCACAGAAGTGCCTCTGATAGGCTGGTTGATTTTTTTTTTCTACCCCCTTTGTGGAAGTTGCCTGGTACTATGAGAGGTGCTAGAAATAGTAAATGTTGATTATTTTGAAAAGAAAAATCCAGGCAGTGCTGCATGACCTGCATGGGGGAGTTAATCTGTAGGCAGTAGCTCAGATTAAAGGAGCATAGCTTTCTGCAGGGAGGCAGCAATTTTTAAATCTTACTTTGAAAGAAAAAATAATATTAGAAGCAGTTTGAACCTGACTTTGAGCAGGTTTACCTCTTCATTTTGTAAATGCGATATTGCAGCTTAATCTTTGGCATCAGGTCTGTTCACTTCTGCCCGCAACCTTTCCCTGTGCTCTACAAACACCACTTTATACCACAAACCCTGAAATTTTGCATCTGCTTATGCAAATAGGCACTTTACATTTCATAATACTGCTTACAGCACTGCCTCAGCAGGATCCAAAGACACACACACCCAACTGTTGGGCATCCTTTCCGAGCAGGCACACAGCATTTCAGAACTACTTCTGCTGAGTACATAGTGATGATGGTGGTTGCTACGAAGCAGTTGGTGGCTTATTCTTGGGCTGTGTGTTTCTACATGTAACCCATTTACTGCCATCGTTATCACCTCGGGTTGCAGGAAATTACAGCCTTAGGTATGGTAGTGCAGATACAGGCTGGCTTTTTTAGTCATTACTTGGTGCTGTTCCCACTGTCACCTTCAACTCCATGATTGTCATAAATACTCTAGTTTCTTTCCTTCTGGTGCTCAGAGGAACTGATATATCTTAATTTACTGTCACTGCAGCTATTTTCTTTCTGTTCTTCCTCTCCTTAAACTCTCAGGAGCAGCTGGGTAGATGCAGTTCTGCTTGACATGGATTCTAGGCTGCAGGAGGAGCTAGAAATGTCAGAGGCAGTGCAGAAGACCTATGTCTTCGACCTTCAGCTGTCATAGTTAGCTTGGTGCATGCATGCTAATACCTGCTTCAGCTCCAACTGTTACGTTCCCTGCTCCCCCTTGTGACTTGTGCTCCAGCCCCTAGGAAGAGACCTGTTTTCTATCCTACTCTAATGCCCGTGAGTCTCGGTGACACCTTTAAATAACACCATAGTGAGAGCTTCCCCAGGGATAAGAGGTGAAGCAGAAGGGAATAAGGAGCCTTGTGGTGGACCTTGTCTGGACAAACCCAAGCTAGAGCCCTTCTTGTCTCTGGTAACCCCTGTTAATAGTGCTCAGATACCACCTGGTGGAGAGCCACTCCTGTAATGAAAACCAGCAATTATTTGGCTCAAAGTAGAGCTTCTGCTGTCAGTGGTGATGGTTCCCATACTTCTGTTCATAGTTTTTTTCTAACATTTTGTTACTGCGGCTGAGACAAACCTGAATTGCAAAGGAACAGACATTTTAATGTAACTTTACATTTGGCTGTATGATTTTCTTTTGTCACAGGGGCAGGAAGTAATGGTTGTGGCAGTGTAGTGCTGGCAGGACATATTGGCCATCAACTATCTCTGCTCCAGGAGTTGCACCAGTAAAGAATTAGGGCATCCCTTTTTGCCAGTAAATAGACAGTGCTTAGAGGAAGAAAACAGGACAATTTTGTTGTGAGTCCAAGTTCTCAGGGAATTCTGATACATATAGTGTTTTCATTTGTCTGGTGATATGCTAACAGCAAGAAGTGGAAACCATTCATGGGGTCTCTTTTCCATTGTCATCCTCATTTGTTGTCATTCTCCTCAAAACAACAACAACAAAAAAGTGACTGAATTACCTGTGAATTACCTGTGGAAAGTGATATGTGTTGTCCATGTTTCTAGCCTTTGAAATGCCTGCTGGGAGGCTTCTTCAGTCTGCTCTTGCAAAGGGCAGGAGCAGGTTGAATCTGTTCCTGAGGATGGGACAGAGAACCTGCTTCAGGCAGAGGGAATTCTCCATAGTCTGCAAGCCGTGGGGGAAGCTGGCTTGTGGATGATCAGGAGGCGGCAAGTTGCTCTCCAAATTCCTGCCAAGCTTTAGAAGACCCCTGGTGATAGACCTGCAGGATGTGGTTCTACATCTGCAAGCCTGGGTCCAACTACCTGCTCAAATACAGCACAAACAACAGCTTTGATTGTGGGGAGCCTGGTTGCCCTTCCAGGACAGTGGCTAAGCACTGCATGTCCCTGCTGGGGTTCCCAAGCTTTGTGCAAGTATAGGTTTTGGCAGCATCAGCAGCTCCTCACTGAAGCTAGCAGACAGCATTTGGCTGTCCTGACAAGGAATGAAGTACAGGTGCCACTGTTATTTGGGAACCTTGTTGTAATACAGCCCACATCCTTCAGCATGGGGAGGATAGCCACATTTTTATGTGTTACCAAAGAGGTACAGTCTGCCTGATGGGAAGAGAGTCAGAGGTAAATCAAACTGCCTTCACTAGGAACTGATAGATTCCAGAGAGATTGGTCTCCTACCTGACCACTTTCTATCCGCTCTCTACTGCATAGCACTTCTAAGAGTGATGCAGCAGATAAATACTGCAGGCAAACTCTGCTTGGATGGATTAGGACTTGAGGGGACATGGCAGAGATCAGAATCATACCCTAGTCAGCCTCCTAGCACTGAATGCTGACATCCCTGTTTCCACCACCGTTTGGCACCTCTGAATACTGGGCAGCATGCACATTCTGCTTCTGTTTCCTCTGAGGAGCAGTAGAAGATCAGAGGAACGGTTAATGCTCTCACGTGGGCAACCCTGGCAAAATCCACATCCACCTCTTTGAGGTCTGAAATGCCTCCTTCACTTACTGTCAAGCCTGTGCTTGAGCCTCTGAGCCTCAGTCACCCATTGTCCAGAGTGGCTTCAGGAGCATGTCTGTTTTGCTTCTTGTGACATGCTAGTAGCATGTTCACGCAGCACAGCAAAACCTCCTCAGCACATTGGCCTGAGCTTGTGCCAGGCAGGCAGTGAAGGAGGAATTAATTTCTTAAGATCTAATGAGATGTTTTTCTCTAATGAGGTCTTTTTAAGGGCATTTTGTGACTGTGATGAGCCTGTTTAGGTTCTCACAGGACTGTGTATGATGATAGTTTGGTGCCCAGCCATCCCAGACCTGGCCTGACATCCACAGTAGAGGTGACCCAATTGCAGGTCCAAGTCCTGCCCTTCCTGTAGCCTAGCCTGCTCTTTAGGAGCATAGATGTGTTGTGTTGCAGAGTTGTTACCACAGGGCTGCTTTGCTGTCCCCATCAAAGGAGCTGTTTGCTTCAGATCAGGATGTAGGAAGCCCCGCAAGTGCCTTAAGATACCCTCCATAACTTGGCATGACCAGGATAGTTCCACATAGGAGCATTGACTCTGTATGTCAGTGAGGGAACAAGCCATAGGGGAGCAGCATTGCAAAGCATTCTTTGTTGCTCTGGGAAATGCTGCATAGCAGCCAGTAGAGCTCTAGTGCCTTCTGCCTGTTGTGCTGCCACTCATCCTCTCATTCCTCCTCCTCCTCACCCTCCTAGAGCAAGATGCTGGAAGAGCTTAGGATACCAGCCAAATACTCTATGGTGTTTCATCTAGCCAAGGTAGCTTTATGCAGCTTGGCATTAATGTTATCTCTATGACTGTTACAGAGAGTATCTGGGAATCTTGGCTTCTTGGTTTGTTCCCTTGTGTTGATTCCTCTTCTCCCTACCACCTTATGTCCTGAGCCAGCTCTAAGTAGCTGTGAGCATGGTAGCTAGGAAAACTTGGGTCCTGCTTTATCATCTGCCAGTTGCTTTTATGAAGCTGTTGATAAAGCAGGAGGTGGGACCCCTGCTGTGTGAAGCTAAACAGAGTTTTACTCAAACGCTGAAGAGACAGGCCAAAACAGACTCTGGAGCTGTCAGTTTGCCCTGAAGTTAAGGGCAAGTGAAAGCTGCCTCCACACATCTCTGTGCTGATGTTGGCTGAAGTCAGCAGTGGTCTGTGCGCAGAGGGTTTCCAGACCAGACCTCTAATGAGAATGATAATTGAGCCATCCTCCTGCCAAACCTGCCCAGGTTTGATTGGCATCCTGAGACCAATTTGTTCTCTTATTGGCTTTCACAAAACACTTTTTGAGTGAGTTTGACCTTGAGCTCACTGCCTTGACCCTTTTTTCACTTCTACAGATGGAGATGCTTGTTCTCCTGAGCATGTCATGGATGTTTTCCAGGGTAACAAAGAGCCTTCTGAAAGGCAGGTTTGGGTGCTGCTTGCATTATTCCTGACCCTAGTGCTTTTTTCCCTGGCCCAAGAAGCCTGCTGTCCTCCTCCCCAATAACACATGGCAATTTGTTATGCAGAAATCAAGGAGGTGGAAAAGCAAACGAGAGGGGACAGATGCCAACAACCGACCCATTAAAGCTGCCGGGAAAGTTATTATCCAAGATATTTCCTGCTTGCTGCCTGTCCACAAGCTGCTGGGAGAACTCTATATGTGAGTATGTAGGGGCTGGCATCCTTTCTCAAATTAAAGCAGCTGGTTTTGGCTGTGCTTTACTCCTGATATCAGTCAGCCCTGATCTTTGAGTGCTTCTGTACCTTTTTCCTGTGTTCTTGCCTTGCTGCTTTTTCATGGTATCCCTCTCCCTGTGAGAGGGGACTTGTCTCATATAAATGTGAAAAGCGTGACAAAGAAATTTGTGCTGGGGTTTTGTATACAGAGTTTGAACTGGTGCTCCAGCACCATCATTGCCAATCTTGACAGGTTTGCAGCTTGAGGGAAGTTATCAGTACAAATTCTTTTTCAAATCTCGTGTTAAACTCCACACTTAAATGCACAGGCTTAAAAATCCCAGTAAATGCACTTTTTCATACTGTAAGCCTGTTAATAGCTCATAAGGCTTTTTAATTTCAGAAGTATTTGGAATGCTCTATTCACTTGGAGACTTCATTGTACGTGCCAGTGTCTGTACAGCAAATTTTTTTGCTTTTATGGAAAAGATGGAGAAGTTCTGTGATTTTGGTTGTTTGGTCAGGTTTTTTTTTTAAGAACAAAGGGCTTCTTTTTCCAAACTCTCTATTTCAGATAGTTACAAAATCTCTGTTCCTGACTTTTTTTTCCTTAGCTTTGATAGTACTGCCTGGTCCTTCACAGAATTTCCAACTTAGGGACATTCAGGGAAGAAGCAGGTGTCCCTTCTTAGAAGAGACAGAAGGGTATGGAAAGAGAGAGAAAGTAAAAATATCCCTTGTCTTTTTTTTTCTGTATTATTAAAAAAAAGTGTTCTTTAAAAAAAAACTGTTGGACCTTTCCACTCTGGGTATCTCATGTGTGAACATCCTGACCTTTTCCCATTTGCTGTAAGATCTTTAGCAGTAAAAGTGCCACATGTCTTGTGAAAAATTCTGACGATAAGCAAGAAAGCCCACATGGGTTTCCTGAGGCCACCTTGCCAACCTCTCAGAGACTCCCCAGTGAATGTGTTATCCTACTGGGGAGCAGGCTGAAGACCAGCCTGCTTCTCCTCAGCATGCCACTGTCTCAGTCCAGGTCAGTCAGAGCAGACCAATTGGCTGAATGGGCGCAGGACTGCATAACTGATGGCACCAGCTTCTAGAGACAAGGATGAATCTTGGCTTAGGGATATTCTGGTACAAGTTTGGTCTGGTATCTCCTTGGAGATGGTGCTTCTTAGGATCAGTCCCAGCTAGTTTGGAAGCTGAACTTGATGTGCAGTGTATTAGTAAAGATGAACAGTGGGAGAAGGATGGCAGTGATCCCTGAATAAGAGAAGGGAGCGGTGGGATCCTGGACATGCTAGCAGGTTTGTATTGATCAGGAAATTTTAAGCTACTCGCTGCTGTCAGTACTACTTTTCCTCCATCCCTCCCTACCTTTATAGGTAATGTGGGTTTTAGCATGGGGTTTTCTTTTTACTTTTACCTTCATAGGTAACTGAGCTCTCTCTTTTTAGACTAAATGTGAATAATATCCAGGAGACTTGCCAGAAGAATGCTGCCTCAGCCTTAGCTGTGGGACGGAGGGACCTCGTACAGGTATGACATTCAATCAGAGCTCTTCCTTAGCATGCTGTGCTACCTTCAAATGGCTCATGCTGTCACCTTGATACCCAAACAGCCACCTGGGTTGAGCAGTTGTTCCAGGGAATCTCCCAGTTTGTGAACAAAGGCCTGTGGAACAGTCACAGAGGTGGTCTCTACCTCACTGACTCTTGGCACTGGGAGATTCCTTCCCAGGGCTGCAAGCAGATTGTTTTATGCCCTTTGTCAAACTGAGTGAAGCACATTTTTCAGGGAATTCCTGCAGGCAAAGAGAGGAATGCAGCCTGCTTTTGAGCCAGCAAATGGCATAACTGTGCACAGAGTTGCCGAGCTGCTGTCAGTATTTTGATGGGTAATTTTTTTCTTCTCTCTTATGCATAATGGTTCCCGTTGTTTGGTATTCATCTGTGCTGGCACTAGGTGCTAACTGCAGCCTGCTTTTCCACAGGAGTCTGAACCCAGGGCCCCAGCCCAAAATGGGGCTGGCTACTTGCCTGCAGCTGATAATAGGAGAAAAATTACTGTTGTAGCACATCTTTTGCTGTGTGATTAGTCCATTGTAACAAGCAGAACATTTGACAGGAGACAGGAGTGTCTAAAAGATACAGGAGCTGACACTGCCAGAGGAGCTGTGCTCTACTCCTGAGCATTTGGCTTTTCCTAGACCTGGGCAGGGAACATGCATTGGCTTACCTCATCTAAGCAGAAGCAAACTCAAGCTGTTGTCTTGCTTCTTGGTGGGTTCTCCTGGAGCAGGAGAGAGGAGGTAGGTCTAGGTCCTCTTTGTCAGTGCTTCATCTTGCCCTCTCGTTTGCCCACATAGGACCAGAGCTTTGGTGGAATAACTTTTGCAAGCTTTCTCTGAGATACCTCTGTTTCTTGCTTATTTTTTCCCATCCTATGTAACTTTACTCTGTGTTGCAGCTTGCCCCGTTCCTAGCAGGCGGGGATGTTTGAGTTTCAGGTTACATGTAAGATGTGCTCTATAGCAGTGTAGGGAGTGGCATCTTACCGATTTCCTTTCTTTGCTCTCTTGTACTCAGCCCCGTCTTTGGTTTTAGTTTCACTCCTGTTTCTGTTTTCCCAGTGAGTGGCTGGGGGACTGCTGCTCCTGGCTGTTCTTCCTATTTGGAGCATGTGGGTTTTCTTTACTTTTCCATGTTACCAGCTATGATTTCTGCTGTCTTTCCAGCACAATTTTCTTTTCCTGTTCTCTTTTTTATGCCAAACTGGGAGCTTTTCCTTGGAATATTCTAATTGCCCCAATTTAAAAGGCGCAACAGAAAAAAACAGTCCTAGAGCAGCAGTATAGAGGCTGAAAAGATCAACCATTTTCAGAGTGGAGTATGTAAATGAATGAGAAATATCACGTGGAATAGCTAAACTATTGGAGTAGAAATGGCAAATTTGTACTCCTGACTACCCTGGGCTGCGCCAGGAGAGCAGAGATGATCAGTAACACAACTAATCAAAATATTCTGGTGAATCACTGCATGAAGAGGAAACTTTCAGCCACCAGACATCTCTGAACCCAAGAACAGTATCAAAACTAAAACTAAACCCTCTTGAGGTTTGTTAATATAAAATGCACTAATAGGTCTGTTAAGCTGCCCTGGCTGTTAAGACTGTTCTTCAGGGTTTAACTCAAACCTAAAGCAAGTGAAACAGGGAAAGCTTCGGGGTCGTGTTACTCTGTATATTATTTGTGACATAGAGGCTGAAACTGTTCCCTGCTGCTAGGAAAAAAAAAAGCTCCATTATTACCTGTCTGTGAGGGAATATGTACACACCTATGCCCTGGGAGTATGGTTGTTCCTAATTGTAGCTTTGATGCTTTTCCTTCCTGTCTGCCAGGTCTGGTCACTGGCCATGGTAGCCACTGATCTCTGTCTTGGACCAAAGTCTGACCCAGATTTGGAGATACCTTGGGCACAACATCCATTTGGACGTCAATTACTGGAGTCCCTGTAGGTGTCTGAATGCCGGGGAGGGGTTGGGGAATAGTTGCTGAAGCAAAGCCCTCCATAACTATATACTGGTGGTAAGGTGTCATTTCATATTTGGAGTAGTGTAGTGTCACAGCATGTATATTCACTTCTCAATCCTGATGTACATCAAGAAGGGGATCTGCAAGTGTGTTTATGACATACAGGAGGCAGCATTTGGCCTCCCATTTAGCACCCAGGTTGTCTTTGGCTGACACTGATCAATAGGCCAGGTGCAGTTGGTGCTCTGCTTTCCAGCATTTACACAATGCCTGACTTAGGGATTTTGGTTTTCTGCTCCACACCTAAAAGAGGGTGTTGGTGCAGCTGCTTTTTCCACCTTCAGATTCGCTGTTGCCGTATAAACATGAGGGAAACCATTCCACTGGTCTCAAAGCCAAGTATTAGCTTCAGATGTCTTTCTGCCATTGAATCTCTTCAAAAGAGGACATAATTAGTACTTGATATTATCTCAGTATACCCTAATTGGAGGCAAAGGATTTGTGAGGTGTACTTCGGCATTACTGTTGCTTGACCTATCTCTTCCCTGCTATGTGACAGTGATGGGAGGGGAGCGCAGTCTTCAGAGCAAACCAGAAACTTTACAGCCACCCAGAAAACCTGTGGTCCACAAGCAAAACTCCACCACAGGTTTTCTCAGAAAGACATTGTAGCTGGGGGTGAGTCTAATGGCTGCAGCTTTACATCCTGTTAAAATCAGTTCTGTGGATGTTGTTCCTGAAGCTGCACAGACTTGGGATAATCAGGGCATGAGTAGTGCTGTATTCCCAGAGCTCTCTTCTTTCTCTGGCCTGTGAGCATGCTCAGGAGGAGGACTGGCTTCTCAATGACAGAATGGAAAGGACAACCGAGTCTTTCAGAGCATACCTGCCTCCTCTGGGCAGTAATGTGTCCCAAATTGGTTTAGGCAAGAGGCTCAGAATTAGTTGCCCTGCAGTCTGAATGCTTTTGCCACTGAATTCTGCCCAGTCCCACGCTGTCCTTTTCATTTCACAGGCTGGCTCATTACTCTCAGCTCCACGATGTGCAGACCCTGGCCATGCTCTGCAGTGTGTTTGAAGCCCAGTCCAGGCTACAGGGGTGCCCAAACTCTGGCCCCTTTCCTCCTCGTGCCTCCAACCTGGCCTCCCACAGCCGATATGTATGATTGCCAGTTCTTCCCCATTTGTCTTGACTATCTGTGAACATCGCTCATATAGGTAACATGATTTCCTCTCCTTTCCCTCTCAACAGCCCAGCTTCACTTCCTCTGGTTCCTGTTCCAGCATGTCAGATCCTGGACTTGGCACTGGAGGCTGGAACATAGGTATGAAGACCTGGGTAGAAAATAGAAGGATCTCCCTCCCTTCTGGCCTGGATTTTAGATGGCTTCTGCTCCTCCCTTCCTGTGGGGGAAGAAAGGTTGTGATTGTAAATGTACTCTGCTAGAGTATATTTCCAGAGTTTGGCCCATGTGATGAGACTCCATGGCTGGAAATGAGCAAGGCTTGCAGTAACCATGTCAGTACTCCTGCAGTCCTGCCTCTTCTGACTTCTGTAGCACGCTGTGCCACTAGGCTTTGGAGGAATTGTTGCAAACACCCTAGGCATACCCAGCTAGGCCCTTGGATCTCAGGTTAACTGAGAGCCAAGAGCCCCCACTGCTGCCTTTTCCAGTGGGAGCCAAGTAAAGAGACAGACCAGTTTGTACTGTTTTGTTTCCAGCCTGGCTGTAGCAAGCACTTGGGGTGACTGCCTCGATTGAGGCTGTTATCCATGCCAACTCCTCTTGGTATTTTTTCTTGGCCTACATGTGCCTGGACGTGGTTCCCAGGATTAGCTGCTCCATTACCTTCCCAGGGATTGAGGTAGGGCTGACTGCCCTGCAGTTCCCTGGGTCCTTCTCCTTGTCTTTGAAAACAGCAGTGACATTTTCTTTCTTCAGTTCCCAAGCACTTCTTCCAGTCACCACAATCATTCAGCAATTAGCAAGAGTGGCCTCACAGTGTCATCAGCCAGCTAATTCCACAGGGTTCAGGGGGAGCAAAAGGAGTGCTGTGCTTTCTCCTGTCATTGGAAAAACAGCAGCAGTTGGGAAGGCTGTGGTTATCTCCTGTTCTTTGTGCCATACTGCAGGCCTAATGAGGTTTTCTGCTCAGTTGCAAAGGTGTCAAAGACAAGTCATTCTTAAGGGCTTCAGTGTCAGAGTTGAAGCTGTTGGCTAATTCCGTGTGATACACATGGCCTGGGGCAGCATCCAGATTGTTAGCACCAAAGCTGTAACTTTTCAGGGCAATATCAGGGCATCTGTGACATAGGGAATAGCAGGGAATGGTGCTTAGTGTAGCTGTTGATATCCTGTAGCCCTTAGTAGTCTTCTCCCTGTCCCCAGGGCAGTACCTCCCATAGAGAGGTCCCTTTACGTAACTGCAGCCCCAGTGATGAGGAGGACTCTCCTGTCTCCTTCCAGGTCTGCCAGGGATAACATTCCCAAGCAAACTCCATGGAATTGAATGCCTGATTACTTGCTGTCTAAAGTGGAAAGCAAAAGGGATTCCTCCATGTTAGATTTCTTTGCCTGATGATCCCTGTTCCCATTCTGTCACCAGAAGAGTAATTTGTCCTTGCCCATGGCATGGGGATTGGAACTAGATGATCTTTAAGGTCCCTTTCAACGCAAACCAGTCTAGGATTCCAAGTGCAGTAGAACAACTTGGCAAATAGAGGTGGTCACCTAGTTTTCTAAGGCAGTGGTCTTCTGTGTTTCCTTCCCTGCCTTGGTTTTGACGAGGTTATGCTCATGAGCACTGTGCTTTCTGAGGTGTGCTCACAACCTTTTGATGCTTGCAGCAAACAAAGACACAGAGCAGGCCTCCACTCCCTGGTGTGAGTCTTCTCCGGATGACTTCCGCTATGGAAACCTAATGTATCCCGATCATCGGGAGCGTGAGAAAGACCAGCATGAGAAGAACAAAAGGTAGGTTATAGCGTGTCTCAGGGGCACTCAGGGGTGTGTTACTCTGTACCTAAGTCAGCTGAAACACTATAGACAGATCTCTGGTGGTGAGATGAAGTACCACACCTGCTCCTGGACCTTTTCATTCAAGACAGTCATTTGGAGAGGCTTCATACTGAGATCACCTCTGCTTGGATGGTGTATGATACATCTGCAAGTGGCCATGGTGGGGGCCCCAGTGAGCAGTGCACCCACTGAGTCCACACTCAGGTTTCTACACCCATTGAGTGTAGAAGTGAAGGCCAGACCCATTAGCATTCAGCCAGGGTGTCAGCAGCACTTGCAAAGTAGCCTGCTCTCCTAGCAGTGTTAGCTGGTTGTATAGACATCACTGGGAAAAGAATTGCAACCACTGGGTGGATGACAACGCTGTTTGTTCCTCTAGGCTCCTGGATCCTGCCAACACTCAGCAATTTGATGACTTTAAGAAGTGCTATGGAGAAATCCTTTACCGCTGGGGGCTGCGAGAGAAGAGGGCTGAGGTTCTCAAGTTTGTCTCTTGTCCTCCCGATCCCCACAAAGGAATTGGTAAGTGCCTCCTTCAGTCTGCTCCAGCTGCCAGGCAGAGTCGCAGCTCTGCCTTGGGAGCTTAGGAACACAGGGTCAGTAGGTGGGATGCAAAGTGTCTATTGTTCTGCCAGAGGTTAGCTCTGCCGAAAGATGGGTTTGGCTGCTTCTCAGCTCTGCTTGGAGATGAGGCTTGCAGATGTTGGTTCAAGGACTTGATGTTGGTTCAAGGGCTTTGTAGGCGGTAGTATCTCTCCAGCTATGTTGGAAAAGTACATAGTGTTACACTAGTGATGTTCAGCTGTTTACGCTGATGACCATTCTTTATTCCCTCTGAAGAAAAGCCCAGACATGCGCTGTCCTAATTTCTGAATCTGGGCTGATGTGTCCTTCTAGTGCCTTATGGGAAGATCTCCAACTGTGGGTGAGCCAGCCAATAGGCAAATAGAACTTTCATTCCAAAATTTTTCCAGCAGTGTAGGTGCCCAGAACTGCTGCTTAAGGGCAGCTGCCAAAATGTCTTCTTCCTGGGCCTCTGGGAAAAGGTGCACCTAACCTGGGAGGAGAGATGCCAGGGAATTAGTGGCTGTCTCACCTTGCCACCTGAAACTCTTCCTGGGGAGTAACTGGAGGGAAAATTGGTGAGTTTGACCTCTGCCATTGCCTCTCCGTGGCTGACAGCCATGGCACTGATACTAGGCTGAAATAGCTAAAAGAAATGTGACTGCCCCATCCCCTGCAGTGTTCAAGGCCAGCCTGGACAGGGCCTGGAGCAACTTGGTCTAGTGGAAGGTGTCCCTGCCCTTGGCAGGGGGTTGGAACTGAGCGAGCTTTAAGATCCTTTCCAACCCAAACCATTCCATGATTCTATACCATTCTCCCACCATGGAGTAGGTTTGAGGCCGATCTCTTGGGCAGTGAGTCTGGAGGCCTCCTCTGTTGAACTGAGGGCTGTGCGCAGGGCTGCCGGCACTAACGCTCTGTTTGTTCCCTGCTGCCAGAGTTCGGCGTGTACTGCAGCCACTGCCGCAGTGAGGTGCGCGGTACCCAGTGTGCCATCTGCAAGGGCTTCACCTTCCAGTGCGCCATCTGTCACGTGGCGGTGCGAGGCTCCTCCAATTTCTGCCTGACGTGCGGACACGGGGGCCACACCAGCCATATGATGGAGTGGTTTCGCACACAGGAGGTGTGCCCTACGGGCTGTGGGTGCCACTGCCTGCTCGAGAGCACCTTCTGAGCGGGGCTGACATCCTGTGAACTGCACGTACGCTTTTAATTTCCAAACAATGTGAATCAGCTCTGCTCGACAGCGTGTCTGGAGGAGATGCCACAGGGAGCTGAAGCAGGATGTCCTGGTGATGCGCTGCAGTGATGTATACAGGTGCTTCCACTATTCCTACACTTGTTGCTTTCAGACTGATTTGACCAAATTACCTGTGTCCATTGCTGGCAACAGATGCCAGTCCAGAAAAAATTGCACCCTCCTGCAAAAGGGTGTGTGAATATTTGCTAGTCTTCATGGGGATAAGGAGATGTATAAAGCTGCTTTGGAAAGGGCTTTCATGGCGGAGCCAAAGTTGCTTCAGTTACATAGTGTCTTTACAGGGACTCCAAGGGTGTCAAGTAGTTAAAGCAGAAATAATTCACAAGCAACAGTGAGTTCTAAAGGCAAACTGTAAACTGTGCTTGGAGAGCAAACAGTCCATAGGACTGTGCTAGGAGTTGCTGTAGGAAGCAACAAGGGTTTGTTTTTTTTTTTAATGGCTGTTTACATTTATTTTAGATTATCCCATAAAGCAGGAGTAAAATCCTGAAAAATGACATTTTTTAGGATTACTTCCTAAATAGCTTCCCCGTCACAGGTCTGTACCTGTGGCTGGTGTGTAAAGCCCCACCATGTACCCAGGGTCACTGGGATTAGTTCCTTTCTTCCAACAGTTTTAGTCCTGTTACTCTTAAATTGTCTCCATCTGCTGCTCTGACCTGGTGGTATAATGCACTTTAACTTGCCTGCCCCTGCCTTGCAAGTCGTGCTGCCTTTTGAGTTTGGGATTCATGCAGCATTTCCGTGGATGGTGGCACCTGAGATGGTTTCAGAAAGCCTTTGTTTCCCTACTGAGCTTGCTCCACGCAATTCCTTTTGACTGTTTTCTCCACACTCTATGAGGAAAATCTGTGAATAAGTTGAGGTTTGCTGACAGTGTGCTTGAGTGGCAAGGCTTCTGAGATGGGGAGCAGTTTTGAGGGGAAAAGGGGTTTTGAAAGGGTGGTGGGATTCATGGAGGTAAAAGGTTTGTGCCTTTTCTCCCTGTCGAGCTTCAACAGCAGAATGTACTGGATTGATCTATCTGTTTGGGACTGTGCCCCCGGGTGCTCCCATCGTGGAGATGCTGCTGTGCATGCCCTGTGCACCCCGAGCTCCCCTGAGTAGGCATCAGCCTGAGCTTTGGCTTTGGGCAAATGCGTGGTGAGGGCTGAGCCCGCTGGTGTTACCGCCATGCTGTGCCAGCGCTGATCCCTATTTCCTTTACTTGCCTGTTGCATAGGACCACATGCCGTGACTGCTCCCAGCCTTTGTGCCAGCTTTGCTGTGGAATAAACAGATGGGTGTATCTGAAAACATTAAACCACTAAAGATATTTTTTTAAGTACTCTTGTGGTGGAACTTGGTGTTGCTGTGCTGGTTCTCCCTCCACGGGGAGCTCTCCGCAGCTCTCCCTCCCAGTGTGGCAGTCGCTGCTGCACCCATAGCACTCTCCCTGCACCCTAGACTGGGGTCCTGCTGTGGATACCTGCACCCTGCAGCCCCAGAGAGCTGCAGTAGCTGTGGGGCTCACTGCCTGCTGCTGGGACCCCCAGACTGACTTTCACAGTGGGATGATGTGGGGGTTCCTGGTAGCTGCCCATGGGTTGTGATTCACCTCATGTGAAAACAGAGTGGAGATCTCTTAGCAGCCTTCCAGTATCTTAAGGGGCCTACAAGGATGCTGGTGAGGGACTTGTCTTCAGGGACTGTAGCAATAGGACGAGGGGTGATGGGTTAAAGTGAAACGGGAAGTTCGGGTTAGATGGAAGGTAGAAGATTTTTACTGTGAGGGTGGTGAGGCACTGGAACAGGTTGCCTGGAGCAGTGGTAAATGCTCCATCCCTGGCAGTGTTCAAGGCCAGCTTGGACAGAGCCTTGGGTCTAGAGTGAGTTGTCCCTTCCTGTGGCAGGGGGCTGGAACGGAATGATCTTGAGGTCCTTTCCAACCCAGACCACTCTGTAATTCTATGAAAGCGAAGCCCAGCAGTGTCTGAGCTGCTGCTGAACCAAACCCTACATCCTGCAGCTCAGAGGGGCCACAGGCAGTGCCTGCACCCCCAGCAAGCTCAGTGGGTGCTGAGCTGGGCCTGGGGCGAGGATGCTGTTACCGGCAGCTCCTGCTGTCCACCTTCCTACATGCCAGCCCTTCAGCTCGGAAGGGTTTTCATTTCCATGCTTGAGTGCATGTGTAGGTTGGGAGGGAAAGAACACATACTATTTAAGGGTGACAGACCAATGGATGCCAGCATTTATGTGTTATTATAGTCCATTAGGGTCTATCTCCATAGTATCTGAATGCACCTGAGGTGGAGGGCAGCTGGGGCTTCGAAGGAAGGAGGAAAAGCGCTTTGCTGTGCCTGTTTGTGCAACCCTGCACAGGTAAGTGGAATTTCTTCCTGGACGCTGCAGGTGTTTGTCTCACACCCTGCAGCATGTGTGGTGGTTGCTTTGGGAGCAGCCTTGCTCAATGCAGAAGTGACTACTGCAAGGAAACTGCCCAGAACCCAGTGAGAAGTGTATTGCCCTTGCTGTGCTCGGCACCAGCAATCAGAGACAGGACATGATGCTGCACCCACACCAGCCCCTCCATCTGCTCAGTCCCTGACTACTTGTCCCGTGAGCCACCTGCTCTTTGTTAACATATAAACAGTTCCCAAATGTGGCCAAATCTCTTAGAACTTCAGGCTTTAAGAAGAGAGCAGAAGGGCACAGGAGAAAAAGCAGGCACAGCTCAAGAGGGGCGTCTTGGCACCCTGCGCACTGAACCAGCTCTGAGGATGCCACCATGGTCAGACCATGCACATCACGTAAAGCATCCAGCCACCAGCAAGGTCATGGACCATGGTTAGTCTTGAGTGCTGGGGAAACGATGTGACCCCTTTGTGGTTTCTGCTGGTGCAGAACAAGGGGATATTGAATTAAACTGGCCACTCAACATGAGGCAAGAGCATGGAAAGGGTGTCAAACCACTTCCCTCAGGGCATCACGAGTGCCGTGGGTTTTCCAGGGCTCCAGGAGTGATCAGGTATTTCCAAGGGGGCAAGCTCCATCCCAGGCCACCCACAGCACTGGCAGTGCTCTGTGGAGATACCGCTGTGCCTGATCTTGCCCCATCGCTACTGGCCTTTGCACAGGAGGTTGCTGAGCACAGGGGACTTTTGGGTAGCTGCTTTGGCAGGACTTGCTTCAGCTGCCTGCTGAGTGTAGGCCAGGGACTGCCCAGTGAATCCACACTGGCTTTCCAAGTGTACCTGGACGAGGAGGCTCTGAGGCAGTCCGCACCGTGCCCTCAAGGCCTCCATGAGCTTTTCAAACCCTTCTTGTGACCTGGAGAGCTAGCAAGGAGGTAGGGAGCATGGCTGCCTTTCCTGCGCCTGCTGAGGCTCTCCATGCACGGAGAAGGAAGTTTAATCTCCATTGATCAGTTTGGCAGCAAAACAAGGGAGAGCGATGTTGGAGAACATGCCAACATGGAGAATATGGAGAACAGGTTCTCCATAGGGATGCTCCAGTGCCTGTATAAGCCCTCTCCTCCCCTGTGGCCACAGCACCATTCCCCCAGCGTCAGCCTGTGCCTGCCCTACAGGGTCTGATCCTGCCCAAAGCCCTGTGGCACATTCCTGCGTCTGTCTCGAGCCAGCACCAGCGTCTGCCTGGTGGGTAAACCAGTTCAGAGCTGAGGAGCCGAAACCACTTGGCTGCTCTCGTTTGGGCTGGGCTAATCATCACCAGGCTCCACTCCTGGCTGCTGCTCGCCCTGGGGGCTGACACAACTTGGGGACAGGGATGGGGATTGTGGCGAGACAGGGGGACAGCAGCAAAACCCTCCACTGCTGTGGCAGCAGCATCTGTCATGCAGCTTGGTCTGGTCACCGACCTTCTCCTAGTGCCTCCAGTGCTTGGAGTATCCCTGCTCCAGTGGGTGACATCCTCACCACAGAGCTAGGGGTCTGCTCACCCACACTGGGAACATCCCTGTCCCTTGCACAGAGGACAGAGCCCCACCATGGAGCCCGGGAGCTGTCAGCACCCTGCGCTGAGGGCAGACAGGGTGTCAGCTCGCTGATGCTCCCAAGCCCTGATGAGGGGGAGCAATCCCTGCCTACTTAGGTGGGAACCACAGCAGAGACCCACCGGTGCACCCTGTGCTGTGGTGGGAGCCTGGAACTGGCAAAAGCTGATCCCGTCCCTGTCAGGAGCGGAAACCACAAGTGAGTGCCCATCATGGCCCTTCGCAGCATGATGTACCCAAGGGATCTGGACAGTCTGAAGCCCGGGAGCATCCCCCTGGCTCCCAGGCCATCACCGTGGCGCCTGGCCTGCCTTCCCTTGCCCTGTCTGGGTGTGGGTGTGAAGGGAAGGAAATGCCTTTCCCTGGTTTCACCGGCCCTGAGGAGAGGCTGGGACAGACCAGGATGCACTGGGGGCTGCTGCTCCCAGAACTGCAGCAGCCACGGGACGCTGTGGTGGGGCTGGACCCACACCACCAGCAGGACCGGCCTGAGAGGCAGAGAAACAGCACAGCCACGGGGGGCAGCGTGGTGAGGCCACAGCCAGGGGTCCTCTCTGCTCCCTCGGCATCCACCTTGAGGTGGTGCCACTGCCTCCACGCTCACTTGAGAAACCTTAATCCCTGCACGGCCACCAAGGGATGGTTTTGACCACACAGAATCACAGAATCCCAGACTGGTTTGGGTTGGAAGGGACCTCAAAGCTCATCCAGTTCCAACCCCCTGTCCCAGGCAGGGACACCTTCCACTTAGAGCAGGCTGCTCCAAGCCCCGTCCAAGCTGGCCTTGAACACTGCCAGGGATGGGGCAGCCACAACTTCTCTGGGCAACCTGGGCCAGTGCCTCACCACCCGCGCAGTGAAGAGTTTCTTCCTTCTAGCTAGCCCGAACTTCCTCTGCTTCACTTTAAGCCCATCACCCCTTGTCCTATCGCTACAGTCCCTGATCAAGAGTCCCTCCTCAGCATCCTTCTAGGCCCCCTTCAGGTACTGGAAGGCTGCTATGAGGTCTCCATCAGCCTTCTCTTCTGCAGGTTGAACAGCCCCAACTTTGTGAGCCTGTGATAGCACAGGAGGTGCTCCAGCCCCTGACCATCCTTGTAGCCTCCTCTGGACTTGCTCCAACAGCTCCATAGGGCGCCGGGGGCAGGGCTGGAAGGTGAAGCCACAATGGCAGGTTTTGCATCTGCCTTGATTAAAGGCCTCACTTAATGCCTCAAAGCCGGTTGCTAGGGCAGGGCTGGGGGGTCTCCCCATTCCTGATTCCAAACCCCACCTTAATCACCGGCTGTGGCCAGTGACACTGAAGTATGCCTGCAAGCATCCAGCCCGTGGTGAAGGGTGTCACCCCGCAGCAGTGTTGTCCCCCCCAGTCCCAGTGCTGCTTGGAGGAAGCACTTTGCCAGAATGGGGGAAAAGCTCCATTCCTTGTCATTCCTGTCTGTGGCTCTCGGGAGGGAGGGGCTGGGGGTGCTGGTCTCTGGTCCCTGCCCTGCAGTGCTGCCTGCCCCAGCTAATCGCATCTGCGGCATTTAATTAAGTATTAATTAGCTGGGGGACACATAACGCCTCATGGCAAGCAACACTGGGGGGAGTGACCTCTCCTGGGTGGGCTCTGAGCCGGGACTGGGGTTCCCTCTGCCTCAGCCACCACGAAGCTTGGGGGAGGGATGTCCCGTACCCCCAATTACCCCCCAGGGATGCCCCCATCGCTCATTGCTCCTCCTGGGGTGCCCATGCTCCACTTCCCCCCACCCCTGAGCACCACAGTGCCCCCCATCACCCACCCTCAAGCGTGCCCCAGTGCCCTCCCTGGGGTGCCCCCCTGGAGCCCTCCACCCGCATCACCCACCTGCGGCCGCTTCATTCCCACCCTGGGTGCCCCAGACTCCCGCCACCGACCCGCGGGCTCCCCGTTCCCCTCCCGTCGCTCCCGGTAAGGGGGCGGAGCCTTCCCGGGTGAGCCCCGTCCACGGGGGGGCGCGGCCTATAGAGGGGAGTGGCCGGCTGGCATATGCCCGCACGCGGGTGTGCAGGTGCCGGCAGAGCGCGGAGGAGCGGGCGCGGCGCGGTGCGGGACGGGCAGGGACGGGCAGGGCAGCGCCGGTCAGCGGAGCCATGGCGGCGGCACCGGCACCGTCGCCGCGGTCGTTCAGCGCCGCAGAGGTGCGGGCTCGCTGCTCGCAGGGCGCCTGCCTCGTGTTCTGCCGCCGCCGCCTCTATGACCTGAGCGGGTTCGTGCGGCTGCACCCGGGAGGGGAGCAGCTGCTGCGGCGCCGGGCGGGCACCGACGTGAGCGCCGCTCTGGACGGGCCGCCGCACCGGCACTCGGACAACGCCCGCCGCTGGCTGGAGCAGTACTACGTGGGGGAGATGGAGCCCGACGAGGAGCAGGTACCGCCGGCGGCTGCGGAATGTCCCGGGTCCGCGGTATAACAGCACAGAGGGTGTCCCGGGTCCAGAGTGTACAGAGCTCATTGGGTGTCCCAGGTCTGGAATGTACAGAGCCATAGAGTGTCCCTGGTCCAGGGTGCCCCGGGTCCAGGATGTACAGAGCCCATAGGGTGTCCCAGATCTGGGGTGTCCCAGGTTCAGGGCGCACAGAGCCCACAGGGTTGCACAGACTGTGTGGGATCTGAGCAGTGCAGGAGTCTGTAATGCACCTCAAGTCCAGGGTGCATGCAGTTTGAGCTGTACAGAGTCCCTAAGGGACCCCATGTCCAGGCACTGTAGGTTTGAGGCAGTACAGGACATGCAGAAGCTGTTTAGGGTCTGGGGTGTACTAGCCATGGAGCTTTGGGGTGCATGTAGCATATAGGGTGTATATGGCATCCAGGTACAGGTCAGAGCTGCATGGGCTGCTTCTGCTCCAGGCTGTGGAGGGTCTGGGGTGTTCAGAGCGTGAGTGGCGTTTGGGACAGGGCATGTTTGAGGCTCCTGGACCCTGGTATGAACCATGCCTGAGGTGTATAGAGTGCAAAGGTCCCAGGTGCATGGAGCATGCTGGTTCCAGGCAAATCCATGGGACTGTCAATGTCAGCAGGGCTGGGCTCTCTGGGGCAGAGGATCCCTAGGCACGTAGGGTCCAGGCAGCTCAAGGCATGAGAGTGATCATGTCCCAGGCACCCGAAGCCTGGTATATTTGGGATCCCATGCCACGGACACATCCCACCCTGGCCATGCTGGGTGGCAGGGCTGATAGTGGATCCTAGCATGCCAGCATAGCAGAGAGGTGCTTGGGTCTTTGGAGGGGTACAGGGGATTGGGACATACAGCTCGGTGTCATTTTAGCAGAGCCATGTGGCATGAGGCGGGAGATGGGGCAGGGCAACCTTCTGGCACTGCTGGCCCTCTGGGACCAGGGCGCAGGGCACCAGGACTTGCCAGCAGTGAGCAGCCAGCACAGCAGCGAGGAGCCCGGTCACCTCCCCGATGTCTGGGTGTGGGATAAGGGTGGCTGTGACTCAGCACTGTCCCCTCCATGACAGCCCCATGCTCAGCCACTGCCCGTGCGGAAAGGAAAGTGCCCTGGGAAGCTGTGCTTCTGCTGGGTGGACTTCCCGGAGGCAGCGTGGCAGCAGGTGCTGCCGCCCCAGGATGCTCGAGCAGTGGGGTCATCCCAGCCCCTTTGCCAGCCCAGTTCAGTGCTTTCCTCTCCCAACATCCCAGCAAGGTTGATGACCACTCGGTCCCTCTGGCTGGTTGTTTGCACTCGCTCCCCACGGCACAGCCTCTGCCCTGATCAGCGGCAGTGCCACAGATGGGGCTTTGTTCAGCCTCAGCGTGATGCCGGCTCGTTCCCTGGGTCCCAGAGACGGCACCTCCTCTGTTGGGACACTCGTTGCTGCTGCTGCTGCCGCCTCCTCGCACGCATGACGAGCCCCACGGGTTGGGGCGAAGGAAGGTTCCGGACAAACGAGTTCTCGCACCGCAGGGAATTGCCACCGTCCCTATGCAAATACACAGTGTGATAACACTGGAGTGCAGGGAGATCAGACACGACCTGGCACTAGATAAACCGCCCCAAGTTGTAACACAGGGGGGAGGGAAAGAAGCTGCCTGCTGCATGGCGAGGCTGGCTGTGCCGCATCCAGCATGAACCTTGCGTGAGCTGCTCCAACAGACTTGCTACCCCCAAAAATCCTTTTTGGAGGGAGAAGGGGAATTGATGCCACTGTTGGTGCTTGGGATTTTGCTTTGGCTGCTTTTGAGCTGGCAAACCCCAAGCAGCTCTTTGAAGGAGGTGTTGCATTGCCCTAGTTTGGCTCCGGACCCCCATGGCTTTGCTGGTGCTTCTCCTCACTCATCAGGAGTCCCAGGGCTGCACCATCCCCACGCCATGCTGTGGTCTTGCAGGCATCTGGCATCTCTGTCTGCTTGTGTTTGGAAATCGGAAGAAGTTCTTCCCTGAGAGGCCCTGGCACAGGCTTCCCAGAGAAGCTGTGGGGGCCCCATCCCTGGCAGTGTTAAAGGCCAGGTTGGACAGGGCTTGGAGCAGCCTGGTGTAGTGGAAGGTGTCCCTGCCTGTGGCAGGGGTTGGAACTGGATGACCTTAACCTTGTTTCCAACACAAACCAGTCTGGGATTCTAAGATTAGTGCAGGAAAGGTGAAGAGGAAGATGAGAGGCAGCCTTCATCTGGCTGGCAAGCCTCTCTGCACCTCTTCCTGCTGCTCTTGGGAGCTTGGCTCCATCCTTCTGCTGCAGTCCCTCTTCTGCATCACCCAGCCCCATTTGGCTAAGGACAAATTAACCCTCAAACTCTTTATCTATGCAAACAGAATATATAGGGGAGATCAAAGTGAGAAGCAACAATTACCCAAACTAGACAGTGGATTTTAGCAGCCTTGCTAGAGGGAAACTGGATCATCTAATTACCCCTCCAATTTAAGCAATGAGAGACTTTCATCACAGCCTCTCTGGGGTGTATGACGTGGCCATGAGTCACAGTGAATCTCCCATGCCTCTTGGGGTTGGTGTCCTCCCCTTCCTTTCACCCACATCACCCCATGTCAGGCTTGCCCTGGTTCTCCATCCCACCCTGAGCTTGCTTGGACGTAGGCGCTTGCATGTTCTTCGCAGGCGTTGCAATGAGAAGTGACTTTTTTATTATTATTATCATTAGAACAAGTTAAATTCCACCTCATTTTTACAGTCCTGCTGCACCCACTTTAATGGGCTGTGACGCAGCCTTGTGGGGCTCTGCCAGCCACTGCCCGGGCACTGTGATGCTGGTGGGATGGTGATGCTGGGACCATGCCACTGTGGGTGGGGCCCTCATCTGGGCTCCTGTGCCTCATGGGGTGTCTTTGTGCTACGTGCCTGAGCCTACATTGCCAACATAGCTTTTCCCATGTGGACATCAGCAAATTGAGCTGGTTTAGGGGCTTGGTGAAGGTCCTGGAGGTTCTTGGGTGGAACACTGGATCCAGGCTGCTGTTCAAGCAGTAGTCTGCAGGCAGCATTGCCCTGCCTGGGTTAGGGGTAGGTTTCCAGCTTCTCCTCCTGCCTGTGTCCCAGGCACACTGGGCCTCCTGCCAGACCATCTCTCCTCTTTGTACCTGACCACATCACAGCTGGGTTTGTTTTCCTTCATCCTGAGCCCTGCGCTGGGGCAGCATCAGCCTGGAGAAAAGAAGGCTCAGCAGAGATCTTGTAACAGTCTTTAATAGCTAAAGGGGCTGACAAGAAACCTGGAGAGGGGCTTTTGACAAGAGCCTTTAGGGACAGGCCAAAGGCAGTGGCTTTAACCCGACAGAGAAGAGGCTGAGATGAGCTCTTAGGCAGAAGTTCTTCCCTGTGAGGGTGCTGAGGCCCTGGCACAGGTTGCCCGGAGAAGCTGTGGCTGCCCCATCCCTGGCAGTGTTCAAGGCGAGCTTGGACGGGGCTTGGGGCAACCTGGACTAGTGGAAGGTGTCCCTGCCTGTTGCAGGGGGTTGGAACTGGATGAGCTTTGAGGTCCCTTCCAACCCAAAACAGGCTAGGATTCTATAGCCAGTGCTCTCCAGCCAGCACAGGACCAGCAATCAGCTCCTGCCTGACCCTCGCAGGGCAGAGGGATGCTCAGAGGTGGGTGCAGGGTCACCCGGTTACCACATCATCCTGTGCCCTGAGTGTCTGGCCGTGTTGCCTCACAGCAGGAGAGCTGGCATCTCGCTGGGGTGGCAGTGGGAAGATGGTCTTTGTAGGTGTTAACTTTCCCTTCATTGCATCAGGTTCTTGCACATCTTTCCTGGCAGGACCTGTTTGCCTGGGGACGACACTGATGCATCAGCATTACACACACAGGCAACAGGCAGAGCCTGGCACTCGCAAAGACCCCTTTAGCCTCCTTCAAACCCACCTTTTATCAGGAAAAGGAGGAGGGCAGAAGCTCCAGTGCTGGTCTGGGTGCTGGTGGGTCTTGGTCCCTAAAAGATTCCTGTGTGCTCTGGGAAGGAAGCATGCTGCTGTTTTGGGGAGCGAGCCAGGGCATGCATGCATGGCTTGCACCCCATTACACCACTGCTGCTGGTTCTTTCGGTGCTAGCCTTGGGATGAGCAAAAGGAGAGCCTTCCTTATGGTTCCCTGCTGAGGAGGAGGAGGAGGTGACTCAGGTGAGGCAGGGTGCTGCAAGGGAACATATAGGACGATGGCATCGCACTGGTGGCACCCAACCTGCCCAGACTGGGTGCTGCTGGTAAGGTGGGGTCTGAGCCCCTGTCCACCTCCTTGACCTGGAAGAACAGGGAAGCCTGTGAACATGATGTGATGCTCCGGTGTCCGTGAACAGGGGAGATGGACGCATGTGGATATGTCAGGAAGTGGAGGAGAGGTGCCCGGGGGTTGCATCAGCTTGCTTTCTTAAGCATCCTTCCTGCTGCCAGCAAGGCTGAGGTGCAAGTATTGAGGTGGAGAGCAGGGTCTTATTTTCTGGGGGAAGAAGGATCTGCCTCTCTCTCTCGTAAAGCCAAATTTTCTTCCAAAGGACCAGTGGGGAGGAGGCAAAGCCGTAACTTCACCATCCTCAGCTGGATTTCAAGGCATCCCACCTTAGTTTTGGGATGTCTGCCTGAAGGACAGAGCATGCAAAGCCAAAAATAGCAGTGAGGACCCCTGCAGAGGGAAATGTGGTGGTCCAGAGCTCATGCTGGTGCTCTGCCTCCAGTAACATTGATGCTTGCTCAAGTCCAGCCTTGCTGGAAATAAGCCCTACTGTGCCTCAGGGTGAGAGGCTGCCTCGGGGCTGGGTGGTGCAGCTCCTGTACCAGTGGAATGAGGCTTGAAATCCAGCTAGCCTGGGACAGGAACTGGGAGCCTGACTGGCAAGGAGTCCTGGGGCCCTGCCTCCTGCCCACCCGAGTGAGGTGACACTGTTCCTCCTGCATCCCAGCTCCCGGCGGCTGCCGGGGTGTTTATTCCCACAGGGAATCGCATCCCTCTTGCAGAAGTGGGGAGAACATCCACAGAGGACCTGTGATGGCTGCCGGCAGAACACCCTTCCTCCCAGAACAACTGGGAGCGCTGGCGGGCACTGGCGCGCCGTACCCTGCCGCTGGTTAATGGGTAACTCAAGGTGACAAAGCAGGAGAGAAGGCATGTTTGGCACGTCCTGCCTGCAAGCCGGCAGGCGGCCGGTGCCGCGGGGCATGGCCGGTACCGGGCTTGCACAGGCACGCCGCGCCCTCACCGAGCCCCGCGCCAGCAGCAGGGCCGGCACTGGCAGCGCAGCGGGGAGGAGGCCGGTGGCTGGCGGTGATTTGCTTCGAAGCTCCACACAAGGCAGGTTTCTCCTGTTTCCCGGCCAGCCCTGGCGGTAGGACAGCAGCCGGGGCTCAGCGTGCTGTGGCCCCAAAGCTTCGATGTGCCTTTTCTAGCCAAAGCAAAACTTCCCCACCCTGCTTTGCGTAGCCTGTGGCCGAGCCCGGCCCAGCACCATCCTGCAAATGGCACTTTGCATTTTCCCTCTTGCTGCATTTCTTTTTGGTGCCCAGTGCCAGGGTGATGCCACCAGCCGTGCCACTCTTCCCAGCTCTAAAACGAACCTCGGGAACCAAAATGCCAAGTCAGGCTTTTGCTGGAGAGCACTGGGGTGAGGAGGAGGGATCCCATCGCCAGTGTGGTGAGCACTAACCCAGCAATGCCCTCTGAAGCACCAGAACCGGGTGCCCTGCTGGCAGCATGGTGGGATGCTCTGAACCCTGGGCCTGGGGAGAGGCTCCAAATAGACCTGAGTGTGCGATGCCTGATGGGCAGTTCAAGGGTAGCTGGTGGCTGCATCCCTCGGGAACCTGCTCTGCAGGTACTGACTGACTTAAATTCATCAGATATTTCCTCCTTATTCATTTAGCAGGCAGTCATGAGCTCGGTGTGCCTGTGCCCCTGGCTGGCATAGCCATCGCTGTCCCCAACCATGTCTACCACCCATGCTTCACTGCTGGGTTTTCCTTCCCTTTCCAGAGCCCTGCCAAGCCAGTGGATGAGCAGGCAGTGGGCGCTGCAACTCAGACCCCAGCATGGATGGATCCCCGCTGTAAAACTGTGGATGTGGAGAAGGTGAGACCTGAGGGTCTGCCAGAGTGCTCCTGGGGAAGACCAGCTCTCCTGTTCCCTGCAGGAATGCTGTCTGGCTGCTGACCCCTGGGATGGGAGGGATGCTGGGAGGGAGATGGGTCGACCTGGCTGCTTCTGCCCTTTCTCCCAGCACAGACAGCATCACTCCTGCTTTATTGCCCAGGTGTGGCTATGCTGGGAGGCTCCTGCCTTGACGGCGTGGGAGGAGATGGCTTTCTCTGACAGCAGCTGTGCCTGTTGAGCAGGACGTGCTGCCAGGCCGCACCTTACTTGCCTTAGTTATTGCTTTTCCCCAGGTTTTCGCCCTTGACTGGGCGCTAAGGGATCACTTGGCCCGGGCAGGGTGATCCCCATGTGTGCAGTGCGCTCCCTGCCCTGCTAGCTCCAATCTGAGCGCACCACAGAGGTAGGGATTTGCTGCCAAGGTGCCTTTGAATGTGCCTTCCTTCCGTGGCACCCTCTGGCTGCCGAGGAGTCTGTCATGCTCCTCAGTGAGCGTGCCTTTATCTTGCAAAAGGTGTTTTTATTTTGAGCTGGAGAACACCTTTCACCCTCCCCCTATCTTTGTATTTCACTTGCTGACTGCCTTTAAAATCAGTTACCCCAAAGTGAACTTTTTGCTCGGATTTTTCCTCTCCCTCCCTGATGGAGGGTCCACCCCACGCACCCCTGCAGGCTGAGGTTGTTTCCACTCCTGGGTGATCACATCCATCCCTGCCAGCAACAGAACCTCAAAACCAGCCATGGCCACCTCGGCCCTTTGCTATGAAGCTCTCCAAACTGAGCCACCCACTGCCACCACTAACAAATGACCGGTGGCGCAGCCGTGGGTGCTGATGCCCTGCCGGCACTGCTCGGCACAGGCTGGATGATGGAGAGGTGCCAGGCCTGGGGCTTGGCAGGGTTAGTGTGGTTTCCCTCCCAGGGCAGGGGCGGGATCAAGAAATCACCTTATCTGGCCAGGTCAGCAGAAGACGTGCCTGGGGATGCTGAGCAACAGCAGAGATGGTGCTGCCAGTTGTGCCTCTCTATTTTTGTCCCATGCAGACATGCACAGCTGCGAGGGTCCCTTCTTGCTTTTGCAGCGATTTGAATGCAGTTATGCATGGGAGCATAACTGGTGTTTGTATTCCCATCCTGTCTCCCTGCTCCCCATCCCTTTCTGCTTCATTCCTCACTGCTGGAGCACTCAAATGGCTGTGGCTGCCCTGTGTGTCCTCTCCACAAGCAGAAAAGGCCTTGGTCAAGGCAATGCCATGGGGATGGGCTCCACATCCGACCTTCACTTCACTGGCGTGGCTGGTGAGGGGGGAATATCGCTGCCCGCTATCTAATCTTGGCAGTCCCCAGTGGAGACAGAGCCTGTGTTATCAGGACCCGATGCTGAGCCAGGTCTGGTACAGCCACCTTCACCTTGAACCACTGGCAGGTACCCGGAGGCACAGGGGATGAGATCAGCCCTGTGCTTGTGTGTAGACAGAGCTGATGTGTGTCTGGCTCTGCTTGACTGTCCTGTGCCAGTGCTTACAGGGAGCTTTGGGCTGCTTGGAACAAGAGCCAGCTGCTTGTGGGGCATGTGATGGGGTTTGTAGCTCCAGATCCCACAGCTCTGTGCCCAGTACCAGGGCTGTGTGTGGTACAGCTGGTGTCTGCTCCCTCAGGACCTGGTGGACTGGCAGAAGCCCTTGCTGTGGCAGGTGGGCTACCTGGGGGAGAAGTATGATGAGTGGGTGCACCAGCCAGTGGATCGTCCCATTCGCCTCTTCCACTCGGATTTCCTCGAGTCCCTGTCCAAGACAGCATGGTGAGCCCCTGGGGTCTGTGCCATGCCCTGGCCAGTGCCTCCATGGGGAGGGGGGTGATGACACACGGCTTGCCCCACCCCGTGGGATACCACTCTCTGGTATCTCCCTCTATCCTATAGGTATGTGGTGTTCCTGGTGTGGACTCCTGTAGTGCTCTATCTCAGCTGGGTCAGCTACACCTCCCTTGCTCAGGGCGACACCAGGCTCTTCTCCTCCTTCACCACAGGTATAAGCAGCATCAGAGCATTTGGGCTCACTCACTGCTCCCACTTTGGGTCCTGGGTGGGGTGAAGACTTCTGCATCCATTCTGCATCCCTCCTTCCATGCATGCTCAATACAAGTCACATGCACAAGTAGCAGGTGACCCCCTGTCCCTGTGGCCACCGGCATGTCCCCTGCACAAAGCTGACTGCGTTACTTTAAAGTCAGAGCTCACCAACCTCCATCCCCTCCTCTCTTCTACACCATTCTGTCCCAACAAAGAACACAGATAGAGGCACGGATCATGCAGACTACTCCCTCTTTCCTCCCTCCCTTCCTTCCATCCCAAGCCCTGAAGGCACTGTGGTGTGTGCCAACCCCGCTGACACCCACCCTGGGCCACCACTGGATGCCAGCATAGCAGGCGAACAAACCCGGCTCTCAGCGCTGTCGGCATCGCACAGTGCAGGGCTTGTTTGCCTGGAGCGCCTGCCCTTGAATCTCCCACTGTCTGCTCCCCCGGGAATAACAAGCGTGGCCGGGGCAGGCTGTCGTCTTTGTTGTCCTTTTTTCTTCTCCTGGGCTCCCTGTTTTTTTTGCAAGGTGCCACCCAGTGCCAGCTGTGCCCGGCTGCACTGGCAACCTCCTGCTCCTTGCGGCATTCGACACCTTGCTGCCAGGGGTTTGGTGGTTTTGTTTTGGTTTGGTTTTTTTTTTCGCTCCAAAATTGAACACGCTGGGGGAGATCTGAATTCTTTTAGCAAAGGTGCAGGGCTGTCAGCCAGCCCTGAAAGGAGGAGGTGGCTGAAAAGTGCTCTGTGGGGGAAAGTGCCCAACAAGCCTATTCTTTTTCCTCCAAAATAGTAAAAACCCACCACCGCAGCACTGTTTAACTGTCATGAGTGCTGCCTCCATGGATAAGGTCCCTCCTGCCTTGTTCTGGAGGGTGAAGCAGCTTTGTTCAGACAGGGTTGTCCCTGTGGTGCACATCCAAAGCCCTCATTGCCATCTGGGATGTAGGAGACCACCATCACCAGCTCTCTGTGGCAGCAAAAAGCCAACTGTTTCCGTAGCAAGTATAAATTAATGGGAATCAAAGGAAGTTGTGGTTAGGAGTGGTGCTTGAGGATCTCCTTGGGGAAGCTTGGGGTAGGAGATGGATGAGAGGTGAGAGGGAGGGAAAGCTGATGAGGAAGAGGATGGTGATGGAGAAGAGCACTCTTGTATCACCTGCCCTGCTAACCACTGCATGTCTTATTGTGTAGAGTACTCCATCCCCGTCCACAAATACTACTTCCCCTTCATCTTCCTCCTGGGGATGTTCCTGTGGTCCTTGCTAGAGTACCTCATCCATCGCTTTGTCTTCCACATGAAGCCACCTGCTAGTAACTACTATCTCATCACTCTGCATTTCTTGCTGCACGGGCAGCATCACAAGGTGAGTCACAGCTCACCTCCGCTGGCACCCACTGGGCGTGGGAACAGCGGCCTTTGCTCAGGCAGAGCCTGTCAGTGTGTGTTCAGCGTGTGACTCGTGGCATCTTTGCCCCAAGCTGGGCCCTTACTTAATACCAGCGAGGACTGCAAGATGGGCTCTGTGGAGCTGGAGTTAGCTGCAAGCTCCAGCAGGGCAAGTGGAAAGACCAAAAAAGCCGTGGGCTCCCTCTAGCTTCACTGGAGAAGATGTCCCTGTGGAGCTCTGGGACCTCCTAGCCAAAGCCGCCGGCTGCCTCGGCAAGGGCAAGTGGCTGCTTTTGCCACTGGGTTCATCCTCTGGGGAGGGTTTCTGAAGGCTTTGGTGTTTGCTTTTCCCAGCCTGCTTCACAGGGATGCTCTGGGAGATGTGAGGTGAGCTGGGAGATGTGAGGTGAGCTAGGAGCTGCCTTTCCCATCACCTTTCTCTGTTTCCAGTCTCCTTTTGACAGCTCCCGCCTGGTGTTCCCTCCTGTGCCAGCCTCGCTAGTGATCGGCTTCTTCTATGGCGTCCTGCAGCTCCTGCTGCCCGAGGTGCTGGGGCTGTCAGTGTTTGTTGGGGGGCTCTGCGGCTACGTCGTCTACGACATGATGCACTATTACCTCCACTATGGGTCACCGAAGAAGGGCACCTACTTGTATGGCCTGAAGGCTTATCATGTTAAGCACCACTTTGAACACCAAAAATCAGGTAGTGCTATGTTGCTCATGTATGCTGGCAGGGAGCAAGGGCTGTCACAGCCTCATCTCCCTGTGTGTGTGCAGCTGATGCTCTGAAATGTTCGGAATTTGGGATGAGGAAACCCACCCATGCTGCTGGGGAAGTGGTGTATGAAGTGCTGCAGCCCCTTGGGCACCTTTCTTGGCTCCCAGGTTGAGGATGGGGAGCTGACGTGTCGCAGGGGTGAAGGCAGCAATCCATCTCACTGGTAGGCACCAAAGCTGCCTGGGGATGCCAGGGCAGGGACATAGATGTGGGTGCTTGTCCCTTCCTAGAGCAGCATCTTCTCCTGCCTGGAGTTGTTGTCAGGCACAGGGTGAGGCAGAGGGTGAGGCTCAGGGCTCCCCCAAGTCCTCTCCACACCTTCCCCAACCTGGCGCTTGCTCAACTTGGCCTTTGCCCGGTTTCCTAGGAGAAAGCTCCCCATCCAGATAAGCTGTCATCCATGGGGCTGGCAGAATGGCCCAGCCAGCTCCTTCTGCTCTTCTCACCCTCACCTTGCTTTCCTTCTTTCCCTCCCTCATCAGTTAATGTAGAGCAAGCTGTGCCCTGCCCCAGCAGCATCCCGGTGACAATGGTGCTGTGAGCTCAGCTCTCTCTGTTCCACCCACAGGCTTTGGCATCACCACTCGCTTCTGGGATCATCCCTTTGGGACGCTCATCCCTGAGGAGACCTTTGAGAAGAAGGACTGATGGCCCTGATGGTATGGCACCTGGCTGCTGGCTCTTCCCACACTGGGCTGGGGCTGGCATCCCTCTGGGCCCCCACTGGGGCCCTTGCCTCCTTTCTGGGGATTGTGCCACAGCAGTGGCTCCACACTGGAGCATCGCTGTGGTGCACTGTGGCATTGCCAAGAGGGATAGGGTGTGAGGATGCAGGGAAGGGGGAGGAGGATGAGGAGGTTGTGGGGCAACCTGTGGTGCTCCTGCCCCTTCCTTGCTGCTCTCCTGCTCCAGGACACGGATGCATGGGCAGATATGCCTGAGACATGAAGTGCCTGATGCCATCCTCCCTCCTCTGCCCTGAACCTAGCTCGAGCCCTCTGGCCCTCTCTGGGCATACAACACACTGCAGTTAACTCCATCACCTAACTTGTGCTGAGAGGCTTCCATATCCTGGATCCTTCTCCTGGCCCAGTTCCACACAGGATTTTGTTGGCCTGCAGTCCTTTGCATGGGGATCTTTTATGTCTGTATTTTGTCTTTTTCTAAACAGTGCAAACCTGATTGTCTCTCCCAGATTTATCAAGTTCATGGGTTTTGTAGACAGTGGCTACTGAAAACTCAAACTCCAATGAACAGAATTACTACCCAATGCCTTTTCCCTGATCCTGTGATTGGGTTTGTGTTGTTTTGGTTTTTTTTTCTGAATGTTTACTGCAGGTTTTGGAATAAAGTTCTGTGTAAAACTGTAGACACTACAATTGTAAATAGACTATATATTTTGAAAAATAAAGCCTTTTAAGGAGGGTCTGGCTAGTGTATCTCTTGGGCCTCCTTCCCCATTCTCCCAGCCCGGGTGCATCCATTCCCAGGTGCGGATGGCCCTTGGTGCTGCAGTACCTTGGGGTTTCCTTTCACATCTCCCCATGCTGACGAAATCTGTGCTGTGGATGATGGTGATGGCGAGAGAGATGCTCTCTGCAGCGGGAAACCACAGCAAACTTGTGTGACCCCGAGCTCTTGGTAAGCAGAAGCTGGCTGAGCCACAGCTCACTTCTCTGAAGTTGGGCAATAGCATCACACGCTCCCCAAAGCTTCCCAAAACTAGCCTGGCCCTCTGACGAACCCAACTGCAAAGCTTCCTGTGCTCCTGGAAGAGGTCAAGCGCTGTTTCCGGCATGGGTGCCTGCAGCCTGCTTCCTTTGATTGACTCTGTGGGATCTTGAGGCTTCAGGGATGGGGAGGGAAGCAGAAGGTCCCAAAGGACCAGCATCCCCAGTGCGTGATGGGTGTCTTCTGGAGAGTCCTGCTGGCCAGTGTAAAGAGCTCAGCAGGGTGCAGAGCGGACGCTGAGGGTGTTACGGGGTGTTGGGCAAGCAGGGAAGAGCCCTGCTTACCCAACCTCCTCCCCTATCACTGCATCCTCACCCCTTGTAGAATCACAGAAAGGTTTGGGTTGGAAAGGACCTTAAGCTCATCTAGTTCTAACCGCCTGCCATAGACAGGGATGCCTCACACTGGACCATGTCACTTGAGGCTCTATCTACCCTGGCACTGAACACTGTCAGAGGTGCAGCATTCCCCACTTCTTCGGGCAACCTGTTCCAGTGCCTCACCACCCTCACAGGGAAGAACTCTATATTTAAGCTGAACTTCCCCCATTTCAGTTTACATCTACTACCCCTTGTCCTATCACTACGGTCCCTGATGAAGAGTCCCTCCTCAGCATCCTTATAGGCCCCCTTCAGATACTGGAAGGCTGCTATGAAGTCTCCACACAGCCTTCTCTTCTCCAGGCTGAACAGCCCCAACTTTCTCAGCCTGTCTTCATACAGGAGGTGATCCTGCCCCTGATCATCCTCATGGCCTCCTCTGGACTTGCTCCAGCAGCTTCATGTCCTTCTTCTGTTGGAAAAATCAGCACTGTACACAGTGCTCCAAGTAAGGTCTTATGAGAGCAGAGCAGATGGGCAGGAACATCTCCCTTGACCTGCTGATCACGCTGCTGGGGATGGAGCCCAGGACACGATTGGCTTTCTGTCCTTCTTGGCAGCGCACCACGGGGATGCTGCAGTGTAGGACCACTGCTGTGGCACAATTCCCAGGAAGGAGGCAGGGGCCATCAGCCTCACTGATGACTGGGGAGGGATGACAGCCCACAGCAGAAGGGATTGTAGTGCTCCAAATAGCAACAGGCGTCATTATGGGGAGTGCAGCCTTCCCCATCCCCTTCCCCTCAGGTGCTTACCACAGACAGTTCCTTCTTCCAGCAGGCAAAACCCAGAATAGGCAGATAGAGCCTGCCTGGCCCCTTCCTCTGCCACCCAAGCAGGCTGCTGGGGAGGGGAAGCCGGGGTGGTGTGGGAAGTACAGCAGGTTGCATAACGCCTCTTCCGCTGCCCGGGAGCAGATGGGGAAAGCACCCTGTGAACGCACCCTATAAACACGCAGTGATCCTGCCTTGTCTCTCAGTCTGCGGAGGCAGCCGTGGCGAGCGAAGCAAGGCCAGGTAAACCCAGCTGATTTAGCAAGCAGATGAGCTGATTCTTTCTTTGGGGAAACGCTAGAGAGAGCTGAAGAGGAAGGACAAGAGGCTGAGCTTGTTTCTGGGTGCTTTTCTGTCTCATTTACAGCTGGTAGAGCCTGGTTCCCCTCTCTTAGTGCTGTCTGCATCAATGGTATGGGTGGCTGCTGCTCATTTCCCTGCAACAGGGGCAGCTTTCTGTCCCTGCTGCCTGGATGTGAGCTGGGGAACAGGGACTATCCCTGTGGAGATGCTAAGCACATAGAAAGAGTTTGGTTTCAAATCTTAAGTGGGCAATACAGGGCTAGAGGGAGAAAATATGAAGTCAAGAACACTGGGGATGTGACGGTGTGAGAGCTTTTATTAGATGAGTGACAACAGAGAGACATTGACTAGAAATAAAAATGGATCTTTATGGTCAAAGATGTAGGCTCTGGGGCAGGACCCTAAGGTGGTGTGGGGCCAGTCTCCGTGTAAGCTGTCTGGAGATGGCTAGCAGTAAATTAGTTTGTATAAATCAAGCCAAAACATCTGCTAATGCAGAGCAAGATGTGCTCATACTGCTCCTAGTGATGTCTCTGTGTGTGCTTACTCCAGTCTTAGAAGAGGGCGTAGAAGAGCAATATCCAGCTGATCTCTGAACGATATCCAAGGCTCACCTCCACTAGACACTACCAGTTCACATCTGCAGTGGCCAAGCCCTTTGCTGCAAGCATGGACATCGTGGAGAGGGTCCTCTCTGTGGCCCAGGCCATCCATGCCCAATTTGAGCAGGTCAAGTGCTGTAAGCACCAGTGCCAGCGCCTTCTGGAGCGCATCCAGATTCTACTGGAGCCTGTGAGGATCCTCAAGGCTCAGCCGCCAAAGCACATCTCCTATCATGAAGAGGAACTGCTGAAGAAGCTGCTGCAGGCACTGGGGGAAGCCGAGAGACTGGTGATGAAATACAGCCAGACCAGCTGGATCCAGAAGTTCCTGAGAGCCCGCAGCACGGGTGAGGAGTTTGTCTGGGTGAATGAAAGCCTGGAGGACATTGCCCAGGGGCTCTCGCTCCTGCTGCAGGCAGAGCAGAAGCAGGCTTTCCTGGAGACTTTCCAGGCAAAGACATGCCGCAGGCAGGATGCTGAGGACCTGAGGGATGATAAGGCTTTCTTGGACCAGGTGATCGCAAGTAAGTTTGCATTTAGTAAACCCTCTTTCCCTGAGGTTGGCACCTCCCTGCAGCTGCTGCCCAGCTTTGGCTTAATGGCCATCCAAGTACAGACAGATGGACATTTAACCCATGAGAAAATACCTAACTGGATCAGTCCCACAAGTTCATCCAGTGGTCCCACCTCTGCACATTTCTCTCCCCAGGTACTGAGGAGCCTGAAGACATGACCAGGGAGATCTACATCGACAGGCAATGTATGGAGAGCAAGGTGGACTGGATGCAAAGCGAGCTGAACAAAATCATGCGTGTGATGGACTGTAAGTTGAGTGACAACTCTAGACACCCTGGTTATTGTGTCTGTCCCCTCTGAGATCTGTGTAACGTGTGCTTTATTCCCTCCCGGCACCTGGCGGGACCAGGCTTGAAGAAGGTCAATGTTGGTAAAAGAGAAGACATCACTGAGATAAAGCAGGACCACCTCACCTTTGACAGGAAACTGCAGGACACTGAGAGCTACAACCTCTACAAGGGCGAGTACCTCAAGTACCCCGTTGCCATCAAAACATTCAAGAGGCCACTGACAACCGATCCAGCGTGAGTTGTCCAGATGGAAGCAACACAGGGCAGCTGGGACAGGAGGGTGGCTCTGTTGCAGGATCTCACCATGGTGTTCCTTTCTGCAGGAAGGTGAGAGACATCTTTGAGAAGGAGGTTCAGACCCTGAAGAAGTTTGAATCTCCAAACATCCTGCGTATGTATGGGATCTGCATTGAGGAGAAAGGTAGGGGGTGCCACGTTAATGTCACCTTTTCGCTCCCCTGCCTGTCCCCAGCACTAGCTGGTTACAGTCTGTCATGGTCCCCTTCCAAGAGGTGACAGAAGGCAGAATGCTCAAGATTTTGCTTTGCAGATGGGAGCCCTTGCTTCTCCATCGTCATGGAGTACTGCAAGCACGGGACGCTGCGGGATGTGCTGACCAAGCAACAGCATCTCTCCTGGGACATCCGCATTCGGATGGCTCTGGGAGCCGCCAGAGGCCTTTACAGGTGAGCTCCTGTATAAACCAGTGAGTAAGTCTGTCTGACAACCCACAAGCCATGCTCAGCTTCCTGGTATCTCTCGGTAAGCAGTGGTATCCTGGCAGACACTGTTTCCACCACCTTTGGGCACTGGGATGGGAGGCTGGTGAAGAGGTAGGCAGTGGGTTTGGAAGCACCCATTTTCCCTGGTCACTGGCCCCTACCTCCGGTTTCAAGCCTGCAAAGGCCTGGAAGTGAGAAACTCCCCTCCCCACACCCATACGGCAGCTTCAGGAGCACCATACAGCATGGCCAGTTCTTCTTATGGGTCCTTATCCACAAGGCTCATTATTTTGTCCTTCTGGAAATGTTGGCTTGGCAAGATTGGTCCACCAAGAAAGGCAGAGAGCTGCTGGCTTCTCTGGATAGATGTCAGTCCATCTCCTGTGCAGCAGGAGGGAGCCTCGAGGTGAGGATGGGTCCATTACCAGCATATGTTGCCCTTGGCTGCAGGTTGCACCAGACGGAGGAGAAGTCCCGACTCCATGGCTGCATCTGCAGCAGCAAGTTCCTGGTGGCTGGGGATTACTGTGTGAAGGTAAGGGCCATACCTGGAGAACTTTTTGGGAGTTTTGCATGTTTTTGTGGATGTCTCCCCATGCTAACACTGAAGGGAATTATGATGGTCCAGAATAAAACCCAGAGTAGAGCCATCTCCTCTGTCACCTTTGACACTGACACCTCAGTTCATCATTATCTCTGTTTTATCATCATCAGAGTAAACGTTTCTGAGCCATCCACCCTGGGATGAGCTGAAACCAGGGCAATTCACCTTTCTTCACCTGATGTTTCACTTGCAGACAGAGCCATGTGCCGGGAAGCACATGTGGCCGCACGACAGCCTTTGCTGCCCAGGACATCTCACTCTGTTTTCTCTACAGAATTTTGCACACCTGCCACTTTGCCCTTTCTCTCTCTCATTCTCTCAATCAGCTCTCAGGATTTGAGCTGTGTGAAACGGAGTCATCCATCAAAAGGAAAGCCAAGAGTAACTGGAAACAAGTCTCTATGTTGGCTTACATTGCTCCTGAGAACCTGAAAGACATCAACTACCCTTACAGGAGGCCCTGTGAAATATACAGGTGTGTCTGTCCTTCCTGAGAGATGCCTGTAAGAGGGCAGATGCCAGGCAGGGTCGCTGTTGACCTGTAGAAGAAGGCCAAGGTTTAATCAGCCACATAAGCAGATGTTTGCGGTTGGCATAGGGGAGGATAACATGGTGGAATTAATGCTCGGACTCTTGCTTGTCTTCTTCCAGCTTTGGGATCGTGCTGGGGGAGATTGCGACCTCCAAAATCCCATTTGAAGGTGAGACAGAAGTATCTGGTCCCCTGTGTAAAAGCCATATGGCTCAGTGCTGCTCCTGTCTGGTACTGGGTGCTCTCTGCTCCTTCCCAGAGCATCCCTGGAATATACAGTACAGTAAAGCATTTCAGCAAGATGCTTAAACCACAAACATGCAAGTAATTTTTGTCTCTATTTGATGTTCCTATGCATTGAAGCATAAACACATCTTGTTCCACTGGAACCCAATAGTGTCATGCCAAATATGAGGGGAGTTCATTGCAGACGCAGTTTGAGTGGCTTCTCTGCAGCCTTCCCCATACTGAGGCTGCAGAAAGTCTGTTGGCATGGCTCTGCGCTGGATTTCCTCCGCAGCACCCTCCTGTGGCAGCACAGCTCCGTCCTGACACTCTTGTTTGCATGTCTGCTGTTCAGGCTGCACTCCCCAGGAGATCATGGAGAAAATCTGCAACCACCATTACCAGGAACCTGTCGGGGACGATTGTCCTGAAGACCTGAGGAAACTCATTGACCAGTGCCGAGCCTTTGACCCTTCCCAGCGCCCTTCCGCCGAGGGTAAGTGTCTTGGGTATCTGCTCCATAGGCCCTTTATATCCCCCAGTCAGCTGTTGCAGCAGTCAGTTTGCCCCTTATTTTTCATATGAATTTGTCTGTTTTTGTGTTTTGAGATCCCTCCTTGATTTACCTTCCTATGCTAACAAGTCCCCTAATAGACCTTTCTTCCTCCTGTAACTGATGGTTCATATAGTTAAGGTTTATGCAATTATCACCAGGATGTTCACTTGGCATCACATAAGAGTAAGTTTTTTCTCTTGGACAGACCTGGGAGCAGGGCTGTGTGTGTTAATCCCCACTCAGATCCTGCAGATCCCATAAACTGAAGAAGCAGCCACAACACTGTGCAGGAACACTTCCTGCCTTGGGCTTTGAGAAATAAATTGTAATCTCAGGAACTGCTCCCAGGGAGGGAAGATTTGTCTGTTTCTGAATTCAGTCTGGGTTGTGAAAGTGGCGAGGCCCTGGCACAGGTTGCCCAGAGAAGCTGTGGCTGCCCCATCCCTGGCAGTGTTCAAGGCCAGGTTGGACGGAGCTTGGAGCAACCTGGTCTAGTGGAAGGTGTCCCTGCCTGGGACAGGGGGTTGGAACTGGATGAGCTTTGAGGTCCCTTCCAACCCAAAACAGGCTAGGATTTTATGTTTCTAATGGCTACCCAGTTGTGTTGGCCTGAGGAGACAGTGACTCCATGTCCTGGCTGTTATCCATGACATAAAGCTATCTTCCATTGAAGTGGGAGAGCGAAAGCCTACACCAAACATTCTGTTTAGATGTCTGTTTTGATTACTGTGTTCTTGCTGTGTTCTGCAGAGATTGTGGATGCGCTGTCTGACCTGGAGAGAAGCAGAAACCAAGGAAGCTAACTGGGAAGCAGGGGCGGGCAGCCAAAAGCAGCTGGGCACCTTGGAGAGTGAGCCAACGTGGAGATGCAGCACAGTGTGCTGCTCGCCCCCCTTCCCTGCTCACAGAGACTGTTTGTTCAATACACGTGTGTTTGAGACTTTCACCCTTACAGGGGTCTGAGGCAAGGGCACCCTGCCGTAGGCTTTACCCTAGAGATGTTGGCCCCAGGGGATACAAAGAGAGGGACACAAAGGGAAGCTGGCAGGAGCAGCCGGGGGGACATTAGGAGAACTAGAGGTAGGGCACAAGGCTACAGCCCCACCGCTGCCTCGGTACCCTCCCTCAGTGAATCCCACAACGATGACAGGGCTCCGCCCCCTATTTAAATGCGCTCGAGTTCCCGCTCTTTTGGCCGCGGCGGCGGCTCCCCCAATGGAAACCCATTTCCCCGTCCTTGCCCCGCCCCCTGTGTCTGTCAGGGATCTCACGGCCCAATCAACCGGGCCCTCCTGTCGTCTCTCTAGCCAATCAAAACAAGACTTACCTTCCCGCCCCTTTTCCTTTTCGCCCCCGTTCTGTCGAACAGACGGACGGAGCGGCTGGCCAATGAGAAGGCGGGCCTGGCCGCGGCTTGTCCTATAGAAGAGCACGTAGTGCTCGTATTCAGCCAGTAGAGCGGTAGAGGCGGAGCGGTGCGGACCTCGATCGGGCGGTTAGGCCCCGAGGCAGGTGAGTGGCGGGCCCGGCGTGGTATCCCCCGAGGGCGCGGCTGAGCCTCCGCCGCGGGGTCGGCCGCGCTGGAGGAGTGCGGGGCCTGCTGCTGGTTGGTCTCGCCGGGGCGGGGCGGCGGGAGGCCTGTGTGATGGCGGGCCGCTGCCTGAGGCGCTGTGGGGAGGCCCGGGCTGGCGTTCCGAGCGCGGAGGGTGCCCGCGGCTGCCGCAGGAGGGGTTTTCCCCTCCTGCGCCACTCTCGTGACTGGTTCTTGGTTAAAACAAGCAAACCCTGCAAGAAGCCAGAAATAAACCGGTGTTTGTAGAGCGTGTGCTGAGTTTTGTGTCGTGTTCGGGTCTTTCTGGTTAACTTTATGTTAAAGCAGGCGCGGCGTTGTAACACCCAGAGATGTAGAGCAGGGTTTGCCCGAGCAGGGTTTGCCCAAGCAGGAAAGGAGTCCCTCCGCCAGGGAAAGCTGGTGCTTCAGCGTTCGTCCGCCAAGTCAGCGCTGCAGAGGGTCTGTGGAGCTTCCTGGCTGTGTTTGCTGAAAGCGCTGGGGCTTTGCTCGTCTGGGGCCAAGTCTGTTGGTGGAGGCCTTCCGTCTGCGGCTCTTCTTGGGAGCCACTGGAAGCCCGGGTGGAGGAAGTTCTGGCTTCTGCCCCCTCAGGAAGACTCCAAGATGTCATGTTGGAAATTATGTGTGTTAAGAAATGTGCAGGGTTACTTAGCCCACAGTGGTGAATGTGGGCAGTGTTTTCCAGTCCCACGGTTAATTTACAGGGAAGATAGAGTCTGTTGTGCTTATAGGTGACAAGTTTATCATAAACATGAGTTGAATGCTTTAGAAGCAGTACTTGAGCATTGACTATTGTATCTGGACTGTACGACTTTTGCTGAGAGGTGCCATTTAACACCTGGGTTTGGCTTAACTTATGTTGAATTGCTAATTAGGATAAGAATTATAAAATGGTTCTTAAGTTAGGATTTCTTAAAAGGTCTATAAAGATATTTGAGCATTGCTAGTGATACTCAAAGAAGTCTTTCTAGTAATTCTTGTACACATTTTCTGAGTATTCTTTGTACTCAAAGCAGTCCTTGCTCTGTTTGCACAGTACCTAGCCTAGTAAATCTTAGTGTGTGCTTTGGATTCTTAAGTGATGGTAAAGGTCCTCAATTCCCAAGGCCTTTCAAGCTTATGATTGCCTAAGTATTTTTAAGAATGTGAAATGTCTTTCAGCTGTTTGTGAAATGTAATCCATGTACCTCCTTCAGAAAAGGAGTATTTTATTCTTTTACACATTTATTTATTCAATTGATGAAATAATCTTGAACTTTTGTGTTGTGAGACTGCCTGTAGAACAGGGTGACTAGAGTGACTGAGGCTGAATCTGAACCCACAAATGCTGGTGCTGTAGGTAGCTCGCTGTCTGTGGCATCTTGGATGTGGATTCTGCTGTGATACCCTTTCTGGGTTTGTGTAGTGTTGGTGAATATAAGGTACCTGTGAAGTGAGCTGTGGGTATGGGTCACACTGCCCTGTTACACAGAATCTTATTCAGAGAAACTTGAAAATACACCCTGAGAGCAATGCAACAAAGGACTGCATTGTAGAGCTCGTTTCTGGCTGTCTTTGTGTGTGTTTGTGCAGTGCCTCTCACAATGGAGAGTCTCTCATTATTTCCAAACTCTGTTCTCCACAGAAATTTACTGGCAAATTATGCCAGCAAGAAATCCTTAACTTTCCATATTCATCCAAAGGCTTACTTCAGTTGATTTTGTGATGTGCCTTTGTGCTAGCTGCTGTTAAGCCAAAGACTTCTGCCTGCTATGCCCACTCATGTACATACGTCAACTTGAGATGATTTAGCTCTACTGCAAAGGAACAAAGTCTTCTCTGGAGTCTGAGTTCTAAAGGCTTTGTATTCACTCACTGCTGATTCTTGCTACCATTAGGCTGGAAGTAGAGTGCTCACTTTCAAATAAATACTCTTTGCAGAAATGGCTCAAGAAGAGATGGAAGTTGATCTCCAAGCAGAGGCTGGCTTCTCTGCAGAGAATCCCAGCACAGTTTCCACAGAGCCCTCTGGTCGTGCTGTGCTGTCATCCCAGGCACCGGGCCTCAGTGAAGGAGGAGACAGTGCTGCAGCTCTTCCTGCTGATGACACTGTTGTCATACCAAATGCTGGTACTGAGGAAGCAACTGCTGAGCCTGACCCACAGTTGTGTCCTGTCACAGCTCCCAGTGTACTCCAAAGGCTGCAAAGGGCACAGGTCACGCATCTGTGGGGGAGGAGAGGTCGCAGCCAACAGCGAGTTGGTGGTTCCCAGAGGACAGTCAGTGCCAGGTAAAGTGGAGATGAAATTGAGTCTGAATACAGTGTTGTCAAGTCTGGCATAATTTGAAACTGCCTTGCTTCCTGGCTTATAAAGGCCAGCTCAGTCAAGGTGTGTGGCTGTGGCCAAATTCTGAGCACCTTCCGTACCTTTTAAGCTCAAGAATAGCACGGACTTTCTGACGTGTTCTGGAAGGATCTTTACTCATGTTAAGTAAATTCCCCCTTTTTCTTGTGTTGATTCCTGAACCCTTTTGCTCTTTCCATCTTGCTTGCAGAGCTGCTCTCACAGTTCCCTCCGCTCTACCAGACTCCTGCTGGTGCTTCCTGCAGCAGTGCTGACTCTTGGCAGTTCCAGCCAGTTCAGAGGCGTTTGTGCTCTGTTTTCCATTTCACCTTTGTTTTGGGGACTGCCTGATTACAGTTTCTGGTGACAATTTTGGCAAAAACTTTCCCAAACATACCTGCTAATATTTTCTTGTTGGGGGTTATTTTTTATTACCTCCAGGCAAAGAAAAAAATACCATGTTTAATACTGTCTGTGATGGGTATAAATATTGATGAGTGCATATGCTCTGCAGCCAGTAAGAACCTCCCATTACTGGTTTGTTTGGGCTTTGTCTTCTCTTTGTAGCTTTTCTAAGTGCCAAAGGTGAAATTTTAATTAACTGAAGCATTGCTTTTAAATTCAGGGAGACCAAGAACTCATCTTCTCCCAGATGATTGATCATAACTCTGTTTGCCCTCAAATTGTGTATGAAGGTCACTGTAGTTCTCTGGGGTAGAAGGCAACCTGAAAAACTTCTTTTGAATCTGATGGATAATTGAGATGATACTGAACTGCTGAGGGAGAGAGGAAGGTGTTTCAATCCAAGGATGGATAGAAAATAGGACAGGAAAGTAGACAGACTAGGCAGAAAGTAGTCAATAGAATGGAACTTTGATTCAAGTCTTGTACATCTAATATTACTGGTGACTATGGGAACTAGGTGTGAGTTAGTATTGGAGGTATTGATTTAGAGTTCCTTAGGCTATTAGCTGACAACAGCTCTTTGCTTTTCTTCTCGCCAACCCACACTGCCCAAAAAGAGTACAGTGGTGGTGTTGTAACAAGGAGATTTTCTTTGAGCTGAGCAAAATGAGTGGCTGCTGTATGATACTGCTTATTGATCTTAAAGCAGATGATTGATTTGGATTGCCCTTCTACCAGAGAACTTGGATACCTTCTGACTGTAGCCAGAGCCTAGGAATTTTAATCGCAAACAAGTGTGGAGAAACATGTGTGGAGTCTTTAGCTTCTCTGAAATAACTGTGGCTTTTGTTTCTTGCTTTTCTGCACTCAGGGCAGCATTGGACAGTTACTTTCGATTCAGCAGGACCCAACAGCCAGCTGCAGAACGAGTTCTGCATATGGAGCCCCTGCATACTGCAGGGGACAGCCAGGAACACAGCTCAGATGAAGCCGTAGATTTAAACGAGACTCAAAGCAGCAGTTCTACAGAGGAGGAGGAGGAAGAAGAAGTGCTGGGAGCTGCAGCACTGCCCAGTGCTATGGCATCAGCCCAGGAGACACCTCTGACAGCTAGCTTGGGAGGTTTGTGATATGTTAGAGGTGTGTAGACACTGGTTTTTGGAAAGTCATCTTGCTGTTTCCAAACTTGGTGGGGAAATCCTTTTGAGCTTCCCAACAGAATTGCTGATGCTCAGAGATCAGTATGCCCACAGCTGATGGGAGCAGGTTGCTGCCACAAGCCTTTCTGCCAAGCGTTCCAAGAGCAGTAGCAGCAATGGGTGATTACTACTATAATGTTAAATACAATCTTTTGCTGTTAGCAGGATGCTACTTATAAGTAATCCTGGAAATGTTCAGAATAAGTTTAATTACTTACCATGCTTCTGCTATTATAGCTTATCAAGGAGTATTGTTGAAGACACTAGGTTACACCTTGGAGATCAGCAGTACTCTCAGAGTGATCTGGGTATTTTTTAATTATTTGGAATTTGGGTTGAGGGTTTCTTTTGTTTCTATAACTTCTCATGACACACAGCTGAGAAGATAGAGGTGATAGCACAGTGGGCTTTTTGTTTATCTGTTTCCTTGGCTTTTTCAGGCTCACAGTCCTTTATCTAAATACATGTTTATAGGGTGCTGTGCACTTCAGTGACATTGGTCTTCATGAACATATATAGTTGAGTGACAAATAATTAACTTGCTAGGCAAGGATACTGATGCCTAGAGAGAGCAAGATTAGTGGGTTGTTTTGTTTTGTGGTTTGTTTTTTGTTTGTTTTTGGGTTTTTTTTGTTGCTTGTGGTGGTGTGTTGGTTTTTTTTTTTTGGTTGGTTGATTGTTGGGGTTTTTTTTAATTCAGTCTCTAAGGAATGCCCTTATACCTCACTCTCTGCCCTTAGTTTTGCCTACCTTGACATCTGTTTTTGAGGGTGTATCTATGAGGTGTCTTTCAAACAGAGTCACTCTGCTTGCTCTGAGCTAGTCTTACATGTGACAGGAGCTCAAGCTGTTCAGTGCTGTCTAATGTTGTGTGACCATATGGTCTCTGTTGGGTGTTCTGGAATTCCCTTGTCCTGGTTTCTGCGCATATAAGATGCTGGTTCCCCTCCAGCCCAGAACTGTGGAGGCTGAAGTTTTTATTGACATTAGTGAGGGTTAGGTGATATGTCTCCACTGGACTGAGAGTATCTGCCTCGAATACTACATGTGACTAAGAACTTTCTTATTTTGTCAGGACATGGGGGGAGACTGATTTCTGCTCCTTTTTCAGTATGCTCGTGGAAATAATCCGAACATAGTGTTTCTGCATGCCCATGCTTCAACAGAAGGGCTAACAGTGTCCTACCCCAAAAACATATGGCCCAGCAGAACTGATAGTTCAAACAGCTGCCAGCTGGAAAAGTGTTTAAGTGAGGGTGAATGGACAGATGCATATGGTAAATACCTTCTTGGCACATAAGATATGCACACTTAGATCCCTTGGGAAAATAACTTCTGCATATTGGTGTCTTTTTCTGAGCATAATGATGCAGAGGTGTAACCTTACATCAGCCTAATTATAGACCTGTATGCAGATATGCTTGTTTCAAGCATATCAAAGTCCCCTTAACAGTTACTGTCTTCAAAAAAACTCTCCTTTTTTACTGAAATTCTGCTGTTTTTTACAAAAGAAAACAGTTCTTCAGCTCTGCTGTTGATAAGTAGAAGAGCTTACACACAGGCTGCCTAATCTCCAGTATCCAGGATGCTGATCTAAAGCTCTGTTTGTAACCTGTGCTGTCACTGCACTGCTTACTTTATGCCCTGATGATTTCAAATCAAGTCAAGGAGAACTTCTTTCCCCCCCATTATGTACTGGTTCATCTAAGCAATGCTTTCTTTAGCTTCCAGTCAGACCCAAGCAGAGCTACCTGAAGCGTTGTCACAAGCTTCTGCAGTACACAGAAGTCATGAAGGTGAAGAGACTGAAGTCCAGGTAAAGCAGGTAAGGTGACCTAAATGCCTTTGGATCCAGATTAAATATGGCAAGTACTGCATTTGCCTGAAAGCTTTGTCTGTGCTTGTTTCTAATTTTTGATCCTAGAGAGTGCCACTAAAGGAACTGGAGCCATCTGTTCCTGTTGCACCGCTGGATGAGGAGGAAGGGGATACCTGTGCAATCTGCTTTGAGCAGTGGACCAGCAGTGGGGACCACCGTCTCTCAGCACTGCGGTGTGGACACCTATTTGGCTACACATGCATCAAAAAGTGGCTCAGGGGACGGGAAGGGAAGTGTCCCCAGGTAAAATGGGGAAGACTTGCTGTTGGGTAACTGTTGCTGCAGGTGTAGTAGCCATAACTGTTACAACTGCTTGCTGCATGAAGAATCCACCTGTCAGAAATAACAAAAATCAACATAATTTTGATGTAACTGTGCCAGGAATAACTAGTACTGCTTTAAAGGGACAATTCTGACTTGGATTTTCTCCCTAAAGTACAGCATTTGTAAGCAGCAGACTTGGAAGTTTGAGAGTTCCAGTGCTAAACCTGTAAAACTTTCATGACACTGTGCTGTTGTCTTGGGATGTGGGAATGGCAGATTCTTAGGACAATGAACTGAGCATAAAGAATGTTATTGGACAAGAAAACTATTTGAGAACTGTTTTCAGTTGGTTAATCCTCTGGTTTGAACTGCATCTGCTTTTGCAGCCTTTAAGCAGATCAGGTTGCTGAGGTAGCTTGCGGAAACTGAACTGAGAAACAAGTATTGTCCCTCTGCAAGAGGTAGATCTGCCTTTTTTTTAAGGTGCTCTTTTCAGTTTGTTTCCATGGGTGATACTGATCTCTTTCGATTAGGTCTGTGCTTCTCTGTGCTGGGCTCCCATTCATCATCCCTTCTCTTCCTGAAAGGAATATTGACAAAAATCAGGTCAATGAGTACCTTGAAAATTGGATTCAGTTCTGCTGTTTTCTGAGTTGGTGGCTGGAAACTCAGGATTTCTTTGGCTTTGTCATAGCCCAAACCTTTTTTTCTTACCCTTGTCAAATTTGTGTAAGCTTTTTTTTGCCCACTCCAGGCCCAGGCAGAATTCTCAGACCTTCCTGGCATCTTTGCTCTTTGGAATTTTGTGACTGCTTTTTTCTTGAACCCTACCAGCTCCTAAGGGGTGCTTGCTCCCTCTTTCTTCCAGTGATGCAAATACTGAAAAGTTCCAGGAGAACTTGCTCTAGGGAGAACCTTGCAGCTAAATCATCTTCCCTTCATTTTCAGTTGCCGTCGTTTGTGACTGGTCATTCTCTGTTCAGTGGCACAGAGTTGCTGTGTGTGGTGCTCTGATTACCAAGTGGCTGGAGTATGAGTTACTGTGAAATTGTGGCATTCCTGATCCTGCCAGTGACAGCTGTTAGCTGCCAGGAAAGCTGTCTTATCCACTTAGTGCTCTGCAGGGCAGTTCTTGACTAAAGAAGGGGGCTTGTCTGATCTGAAACTCCTGCCTGTAATATCCTTGTGCCACCAAACAATAGAGAAGTCTGCATTTTAAGTGCACATAGTAATTTAATGTTCAGCAGAGGTTACTTGATCTATTTCCTGCCTCTTTTCTGATCAATGAAGTATGTTTGCAAAACAGTAAGCTCACAGGTGTTGTAATTTCCTCCAGGTCCCAACTCATAGGGAGGTATTATCCATTCTTTTTAGATGACTATAAGGTACTGAATGTTGCAGCCAGATGCACAAGATTATTGGAATATCTGACTTGCTGTGCATCACTGAAGTCAGTGAGATGTCAGTATTTCATACAGAGATTGGAATGGCCTTACAGATTTTGGCCTATAGTATTTGATTAAAAGAAAATAGTACATAAATAAGAGAGTTGAGAGTGTACTCAGGGGTTCCAAAATCCTAATCTGTTGGCCAAGCAGCCAGTCTTGATGTTTTCAAAACAGAGGTTGGACTGGTGTTTTGATTTAGATCTTGCTTCCCCCACTTTGTCTGATCTTGTTTGTCCCTGTAACTCACTTGACTGTGCTGCTTTAGCAAAGTGAGTTTAGTGGGAAGCAGGGATACGTGTTACTGAAAGTGCAGTAAGGTACATGACCTAAACTACAGTTGTAGCTCTGGTGTCATGAGGGAAAGAAGATGCTCTGTTAATGTTTGTAGTTTTGTGGATTTGTTGTCAGACAATCCCTCCCTTCAAAGCTAGAAGGATTTTTCAAAATAATACCTCTAAACTTGTAGAGATGTGTGGTTCAGGTAGTTAAATTAGAATCCTAGAATGGTTTGGGGTGGAAGGGACCTTAAAGCTTATCCAGTTCAAGCCATCTGCCATCTGCAAGGACACCTTCCACTGGACTGGGTGGCTTTAAGCCCCATCCAACCTGGCCTTGAGCACTGCTAGGGATGGAACAATCACAGCTTCTCTGGGCAACCTGTGCAAGGGCCTCAGCACCCTCACAGTGGGTACACAAGATAGAACTTCTGCCTAAGATCTCATCTCAGTATCCCCCCTTGTCGGTTTAAAGCCATTCTTCCTTATCCTGTCCCTACAGGCTTTTGTCAGAAGCCCCTTTTGGTATTGGAAGACTTCTAATTCTTGTAGATGACCTGAACTTGTCTTTTTATTTCAGTGCAATAAGAAAGCAAAATCTTCTGACATTGTGATCCTTTACGCTCGCACTCTGAAAGCGCTGGATACCAGTGAGCAAGAACAGATGAGAAGGTACACACTCTTCACATAAAGATACATCCTTGCTGCCTGTGTGCCACTGAAAGCTGCAGCCCAGCTTCTACTTCATGCTTTAATTTCCTGTACTGTCTAAAGAACTTTGTGCATTCCCTTGGGAATTACCATAAGCATGGCTGGCTTCACAATACAAGGCCTTTTGGTGTTGTACATGTCTTGCTTGGAAGGAGAGTTTTCCTTTGGAGCAGAGTGCTTGAGTTTGAGCTTTGCAGCAGTGAAATAGCAAAAGCTATCTGTATCCTGAAATGTCATAATAGCAGAATATGCAGGGTTGTTGCCAAAAAGCCTTATATTGCTAATTCATCATTACGGAAGTTAGATATGCAAGGAGGTTGAAGAGCTGACCTTTCTTACGTGCATTAATCAGAGTAATCTCTCATATGAATCATTTTCTGTCTCTCTTTGTTGGACTCTTTATGTAGCTTTATTTATGAAAGGTCAGCAAGCATTACTATGACTCTGCTTACCTCTTCAACTGAAATGCAGACTTTTTATTGAAAAAAGTGAAAACCAAATATGAAAATGGGACTGATTTCAGTAAGATGTTATTCTGAAATTAAAAAGATGTGAATATCAGTTCTCCTGAATCTTGGAGCTAATAAAATTTAAGTGAGATTGACTTCACTGCTATTCTTTCAGTGCAGTCTTTCAACAGAAACCTCACTATCCTGGTAATTATTGATCAGGAATGGTCAGGGACTAACTGTCACAAAGGGAAAAATACCTCTTTTGTCCAGATTGCCACTGCCTGATGGTGTTTGAACTCTTTAAAAAGGTTTCTTTTACTGGATTGACACTCCAAAACAAAAGCTAAATAAGCATGCTTTTTTTTTTTTTCCCCCACATTCAAAAAAGCCAGCCTTCAGGCTCTGGGTGCTTGTGTGATGTGATGTTTAAACACAACATATTACCTATTTCTTCTGCAGCAAAAGTAAAAATCATGTGAAGCTACAGGGAAAGGACAGAATGCATGGTGAACATGCAAGGCTAGGTTTGTATATTTAGAAGGCGCTTAGGCAAGCTAGATCTCCCTGCACATGATCTACTGAAATAACTGGAATATTGCAGCTTTTGAAGTGCAGAATGCAGTGGTCAACTTTGCAGACCTATTCTTTCATATGTAAAGCCTATATGAAAGATACTGAAGTATGTTATCAAAACTGCTGCTGCTAGGTGTTGTGCATGCACTTCTAGGCTCAAGATGAGGTAGTAAATATGGCTTCTGTGTGGGCATTCATGGATAAGTTGTCTGTTTAGTTCTGATACAGCTCTTTTTCTGAAATACAAAATTAGCTACTGGTAGTAGAAACAAGCTTGCAGATCTTGCTGTGTTATGACTTGCTTTATTACTGGCATGCTATATGTCATGGACACTGATAATATAGAATTTGCTAAACTGTTTCCATAGGGGAAAAAAACCACAGTTTGTTTTCCTCTCCTCTATTAAATTAGTGCTTTTGGAGAGGGTGAGGAGAAAGGCTGTTGTTTCTGTGGAACAATATTTGAGTGAGTCATTTGATACAATTGTGTAACTGAGAACATCTCAAGGTGAGTGTACGGGATGAGTGTGGTCCCAGATATTCTTTTACTTTTGAATTTACCTGAACAGGACTTGTTCTGGGGATAAAACCTGAAGATCAGAGTTGACAGCCAAGAGAAACATCCTAGTCCTAAGGATTCCTTTTCTCTTGTTTTTCCAGCTCCCTAAGAAAGGAGCAAATGTTGCGGAAACAGGCAGAGCTGGAATCTGCACAGAGCCGCCTCCAGCTGCAGGTTTTGACAGACAAATGCAGCAAGCTCCACAAGCAAGTTCAGGTGAGTTTCATCCTACTAATTCACAGAGGATTCCCTTTGAGGAACAAAGACAGGCTTCCAGTTTTAGTAAGCACCAGGATTTAGTAAATTTAACTGGTGAAATATCAGGAGTATCCTAAACATCTCAGGTTGGCATATTCATGTATGCTACAGAACACTGACCTGTTTCTTTGTGCTTCTAAAATGTGATCCAAGTTGCAAGTACAGCTTAGCAGTAGAGTGTTTTAGCTGCTGATGTTGTGGGTTCCTCCTTTACTGCTGTATTACCAGGCCTTCTGTGGCACCACAACACCTAACTTACTATCTTACTCTTAGCTGCATCAAAATAAGCTTTGAAAATCTCTATGGTACTGTAAACCTAAATGGGACCTATTATCACTAGTTAATCAAGAGCCTTTGAGGACAGGAATGGTTATATGCAAATCCATGAGAAAACAACAACAAATCACCTTTTTTTTGTTTGTTTGGGTTTTTTTTTTTGATTTTGGGGTTTTTGTGTTGTGTTGTTTGTGTGTTTTTTTTTTTTTGTGAAGGTCAATTAATGTTCCATTTAAGCACCTTCTGGTACCATGAGACCTGGCCTGTCAGCCAGACTGCCTATATGAGTGCACTGAGCAGCTGTGAAGAGGCACCTCTGTCTGCTGGGAGTACAAATCACTGAAAATAAATTACTGCTTCCTGTCTGGTTCTGGCAATACTGTGAGATTTTTGTAATCCATTATAGGTGGTTTTGCAGGATTCCTATAAATTATGGACTCTACTGCTGCTTCCAGCCATGAATTCTGGCATGTTCCACTAGTGCTAGGTTTTCCGAGAGCATGTTTCATTACAAGTTTGCTGCTTTTTTTGTTGTATAAAGTAGGTGATATCTAATATCTCACTGTTTAGTTACTCAATTTCATGCTTTTCTCTACTTCTGGATTTTTTCTATAGCCTTGCCTATTCATATCTGCACAAAAAGCAACATCCTCTTTGCTGAAGTCTTCCTGTGTGATGTGAGACAAGGCTTTATGCTTTTCCTAAATTCCTGTGTGACACTTTATGCTTATCAGAGCTAATAAGAAAATTGGGCCACTTCAAATTTTGCCTTAAGGAAAAATGCAAATAAGATGAAACTGCAGGTCCATAATGTCCTGCAATTCTTTTGGTGTTAAATGATAGAGTATCCAGTCTAATAGAATTGAAGGTGTGTGTTATAAAGATTAGGTACCCTGTGTTCTTTAACCTGTGCTTCAGTATTTATACTGCATTTGTCACTGTCCTGTAGTGGTTAGTGGGACTGCTGGAAGCAATTTTAAGGTGCTTGTTCATGCTATGAATGGACAATTTGCTGGGGAACAGAAAATCAGCAGGAAGTCTGGAATAAGTCTCTTAAGTTCTGTGATTATAGTTTGAACACATGCCTAATGAGTTTTTTTTCTGATCAGAGGTCATCTAATAACGCAGCTACTTGCATGGAATGATTTAGGTTGGAAGGGACCTCTGGAGGTTTCCAGCCCAACCCTAGGTGGGTAAATTCAGTGGTGGGTTGGGCTGCTCAGGGTACTGTCATGCCAGTTGTTCTATGTATCAAGCAGATCACACATCCTTTCTGTATATCTTGTTTGACCATCCTCACTGCAAATTGGGTTTTTTCCTCACATAAATCTGAACCTGCCTTGTTACGTCTTGAGTCTGTTGCCCTGCTCCTTCAGCAAGCAATGTTACTGATGGCACAAGAAAACATGTTTAACTGGCATACAAAGCTGTAGGTCAGTAGAGAGAATAAAGTGCTGTGAATTGCAGAAGGAATGTGTGAAAACAAGAGGAAAGCAGACTTGCTTGAGCAGGGAGTTAGAACTGGATCAGCTTTAAACCCTTCTAACCCAAACCATTCTGATTCTATGGAAAGCTACAATTTCATTTTGCTGTTACTTACAGTGAAGCTGATTAAAAATGCTCCTTTTCCCTTTGAGTGAACTTGAGCCCAAACCAAAGGAAGGTGGAATGCCTGCAGTGCTGCACCTAAGCTTGAAGTTGTACAGCTATGTATTTAACTCTTAAATGCAAGGTTAGGGCTGTACAGTGCATGTGAGGTAAGTGGGGGCAGAACTAGGCAGCAACAGTGATCTGGTAGCTGCCTTTGTCTTTAAGCTTCATATCAGCTATGAAATACTAATACTCAAAGAAAACTGTTCTGAATTTGTTGTAGCTGGTCGTTTTCCTTTCCTATTCATTGTGCTCTCCTGCTTCCGCTTGTCCTGCATGCTTCTCAGGAAGACTTCTGCTCTATATCCTCTTTTTTTCCCCAAGCAGTGTGACCGTGTTTGTTCATAGCTACAAGTACAAGCTGAAGTTTGGAAGGCAGTTGTAGCATTTGCAGACACAAGTGTGCCCTGAAGGCCCTTCCTTAACACCAGGCAGGCTCTGTAAAGTACCTCAAGGAAGGTGTAGGCTTCCATTACCAAAAGAACATTCTTCTGAGCACAATTAGTGGAATTTGTTCTGCAATGCAGCATTTTTAATTGCTGTGGTAATGTGTCTCCACATTGTGTGGTAATGTGATTCTGCTGGCTTCAGCCATCATGTTTAAATGGAAACATGGTACTAATAGTCCTTGTGGTTTTAATTATGCCTGGTTTCCTTGTTAATCACTTGTGTAAAAGTTGAATGTTAGTGCAGGTGACAAGGAGAGTTTTGGAAAGTCCCCAGAGCAACAAATCATTTGAATCTCTTCTGATCCTTGGTAGTGGTGTCCTCCTGCCTTTTAGAACAAAGTGACTTTTAATCAAAAAATTTAATAAACTCATTATTTCTAAGTAACCTGTGTTTTCATGGACTGCTTACTCTAAGCAGCATCCTGGCTGCTCCCACACTTCCTCTTCCTTCCCTGGTTGTTTTGTCTTTGTTTGCTCTAATGGGATCATCTTGACACTAAACCTTTCATTTTTTTTTCTAATTATTAAGTTTTTATTTCCTTGTGGAATTTGCAATGAGCTCAATGCAAAATAGCTCAGACCTCTGTCAAACATTAGAGTTGCTCTCCTCTTGAGCAGTTTCCAGAAGTTACAGGTCTTGATGATAACTATTAATGTAGAGCTTGATCTTTGATCTTTCCTCTTTGAGAATAATGCTTTTGCATAGACATGAGTTAAATGGCAGTGGCTGGTTCAATGTTGAAGCTAGCTTGCAATCTAATACATTCGTAATATTACTCTTGCAGCCATAAATTGTTTAAAAGTTACATAGTATTTGAAGCACAATCTATGTTGCTCAGATGACAGAAAGCAAACAGCGATTTTCTTAATGTATACACTCCCTCTAATATCCCTGGGGTTCTGTGCTGTCTGGCTTTGCCTTTGATTACAGCAATCAGGTCAAAATGTTTTGGTTTGGTTTTTTTTTTGGGTTTGGTTGACTCACGAATATGCCAGTGCCACTACTTACCCACCTACCCCCTGATGGTCTCTGGAAGGAGGAATTCTAGGAATACCTTATTGGTGATGGAAGCAGTCCTAGCTGTGTCTCTGCTGAGTATCCCTGAGCATTCATCAGTTGAGGTGGAAGAAGGGGGAGCAGGTGGTGGCAGAAAACAGGGCTGGAGCTCTTGAGAATTGTGGTGTTCTTGGAATTTGCTGCCCAGTGTTTACAAGAACAGGGTCATCTTCGTTAAAAAGACTTAAGTTGTTTCCTGCAATGTCCTTTGCATTGAAACTTGGGCTTTTTTTTTTTTTCTTTTTTTATAGGGTATTCTGGAAGTTCTAGGAAATGGCTTTAGTTGACTTAGCTGCATGTAATACTTGGCAGTGTGTTTGCTTCTCAACAGCATTGATCTAGTAATATTACTACTAGGTTTCATGTGTTGTCCAAGAGCCCTTTCTTTCACAGGGTCTAATATGTACAATAACAGACTGTGAACATGTTCTGCCAGAACTTTTATAGCATTCAAATGTCTGTTTCTCACTGTCGTACTTGATGTACTTGGGAATCCAGCATTTCAGGAACTGCATGGAAGTGGGGACTATATTCTCCCTCTTCATACGAGAACAAATAGCATTGGAGCATGTGGAGTAGGTAGCACAGACTGTTACATTGCCAGTGGCGCATTAAAGTTATTGAGTGTTTTATCTTCCTTTGCAGGAGCTGAGGGCTCTGATGGCCCAGCACAATGCAAATGTTTCCGAGCAACCTGTCAGCTCCCGTATCTGCTTTCCAGGCAGCCTCTCCTCCAGCCAAAGCCAGCGCAAGTACAACCTGGAAAAGGCTTTCTTGGTGTCTCAGTCTGGGAAATGCAGAGTGATGGCATACTGTGACTCACTGAGCTGCCTTGTGGTATCACAGCCTTCTCCAGAGTCTACTTTAGTTCCTGGTAATTAAGCAAGTCAAGATCTGGGGGTTTCTGGGTGAAAGTTAAATGTGTTTCCTACTTGCTCCCTGCTGCTCTGTTTCGCCTTTGCATGTGCCTTGTAAATTGGGAATAGGATCATAGAACCCTAGAATGGTTTGAGGTGGAAGGAACCTTAAAGCTCACCCAGTTCCAACCATCTGCCATGGGCAGGGACACCTTCCACCAGACTGGGTGGCTTTAAGTCCCCATCCAACCTGGCCTTGACAGTGCCAGGGATGGAGCAGTCACAGCTTCTCTGGGCAACCTGTGCAAGGGCCTCAGCACCCTCACAGTAAAGGACTTCCTAAGATCTCATCTCTAGCTTCTCTCTATCAGGTTAAAACCATTCCTGCTTCTCCTGTCCCTACAGGCCCTTGTCCAAAGCCACTCTCCAGGTTTCCTGTAGCCTTTTTAGGCACTGGAAGCTGCTCTAAGGTCTCCATGGAGCCTTCTCTTCTGCAGGCTGAACAAGCCCAGCTCTCTCAGCCTGTCCCCAAGCAGAAGTGCTCCGGACTTGCTACAACAGCTCCATCTCCCTCTTGTGTTGTTGCCCCAGAGCTGGACGCCAGACTGCGGGAGCTCCTTACAAGAGGGACAAGACTCCCTGTAGTTCATATGACACCTGCACTGGCAGCTTCTGCCTAGTGAGCTTGTGTCTGGTACTCCTTGCAAAGGTGGCTCTTCTAAAACAACCAAGGGGATTACGGTGGAGGCTCCAGTGCTTGAGCAAGGAACATTGGTCGCCAAACTGTAGGTGTACTGATTTGTCAGTACTCAAAAAAAAAAAAACAAACCAAAACAACAAAAACCTACAAAACCAAAAAACCCCACAAAAAACCACCAACAACAAAACCAACCCACAAAAACCAAAACCAAAACTACCAAAAAACTACCACCCTATCCCTCCCTCCCCTCCAAAAAAAAAACCCTAAACCAAAACATAATAGAAGCACTGTTTGTCAGTGAGGAAATAGAAAGCCAAGAAGTTGTGGGCAGCCCTGGTTTTCTTGATTTTGTCTTAACTGTTATGGGCAGGGGCAACAGACTTGTCACCTAGACTAGCACCAACTTGTCCTTATAATTTTAGCATTAGGAGTCTGGGAGAGTTTATTAGCAAAGTGCTTCAATGCTTTCTGAATTATAAGACATACTGTATCGGGTTAATGGCTTTGAGATGAAATGCCTTATCTCTGCCTAACAAAGTTGTCTTCTGCAGTCAACTGACCTTATTTTTCTGGCTTTGGGAGCCAGGGAATGAATCTCTGAATGGAGGCTTTGTGGTGACTCTTGTAACACACAGGTTAAGTTTACCTGTAGCCATTCTTTGCAGTGATGTTTGTTCTGTTAAATAGCCATGTAATCCTGCTGTGTGTTTTTTATCTAGGCAAGAATGTCTTTGCAGAAACTGGCTAAAGAGCAGCAGGCTTTTGGAACAAGAATTGTAACACTGACATGGAATTTCTTCTTGCTGGCTGGGTTCCTTAAGGATTTAGCCCTGTTGCCACTTGAACTAAAGAAAGATTTGTGGTAGTTCTTGTCCAGAACAACAAGTAACTTTCATGTGTTTATCCTGCCACAGGCTTCGGTACAGACATCATAGTTCTGGCACAGAATTGCTAGTTGTACTTCTGCAGTAACCTGCTTTACCCTTTTTCTCTGACAGGTTGTGGTGTTAAGATGCTGAGTGTAGCTGATCTGAGGAGCAGTCAGTACATCCCCATCCACAGTAAACAGATTCGAGGCTTGGCTTTTGGTGGTCGAACAGATGGCTTGCTGCTCTCTGCTGCTCTGGACAATGCTGTCAAGCTTACCAGGTGAGCCCTGCTGCAGAGAGCAACCTGTCCCAGCGGAGTTCTGCTCTGTGCAAGAGGCTTCATTGGATTTTGTTGTGTCTTGCTAGAAATGCCTAGCAGCACTTGTCATTCTTTCCAAAAGATGCTGCTAAAAAGAGATCAGGTCATGTATTCTTCCTGCATGCAGGAACTAACATGGAGAAAGACTTGTTCACACTTTCGAACCTTTTAGTTGGAGGTGTTATGGAGCTACCAGTCTGTGATACTTTCCCATGGAGAACTTGGTGGGGGAATAAAAAGTAGTTCAGCATGGATTGGCCAAGTTGTGTTGAGAACTAGCATAGCTTAATGTGTAGATTTGAAATTTACTTTCCACTTTTTTTTCTGTTACTGCAGGGAAATGTGAAGCATGGGAACTTGTATGGCATAAAACAGGAACAAGGGATGTCTAGGTTGGGTGCTTTCTTCTCTGTGCTTCTGATGGCTTCTCTGATTTTAAGCTTCTTGCAGAGCATGGGATTCATCTGGGATATGAAATGTGTCAATAGTGTTGTTTTGCATGTGTTAGGGGAACACAGGTTCTTCAGAGCTAGCAGAGACTTAAAGCAGCAGTCATTTTGCAGAGGCTAAGAGGCAAATATGTCCAGTCCTGTCAGAATTTACAGCCTGTGAGTGTTTTCTTACTACTCTGCTGGTCTTCAATCTTTAGCTTTAGCTGCTTCAAAACTTTATTGGCTGGTTGATTCTTATTGAGTGATAATAACATCCTTATGCACATCTGTCTGTCAGTATAGGGTTAGGATGTGTGCCTGTTGTATAACTGATTAATTCCAATTCTTTCAAATGAGTGAAGCAATGAAGAGAACTCAATCCTGAAACAAAAATGTGAAGAATATTGCTTTCCTGTTACCATGCTGAAATGTTGCTGTATTAGTTAAAAGTAAACAAAACTGTGTCTGATGCTAGAGTCAGCATGTCAGTTTGCTAATGAGTAAGGCTGATATTCTTTTAATGGTTTAATCTGGAGAGTGGCTTCTCATCACAGTATCTGCTCAGGCACTTGACTCCTGTATCTGTCTCCTGCTGCTTGGTTGGCTGCATCAGAGCTTGTTACCCTCTTGCTTTTGTGCTTGATCTCACTGTCCTTTAGTTAAGTGCTTGATTCAGCAGTATCTTCATGCTTCTCCCTCTGGAAAAAAAAAAGTTCCCCTTTGGTTATCTTTCACAGAAAACCAAAGACTGGTTTGGGTTGTAAGGGACCTTAAAACTCATCCCATTCTAACCCCTGCCATGGGCAGGGATGCCTTCCAGTGGACCAGATTGCTCCAAGCTGGGTCCAAGATGACCTTGAACACTGCCAGGGATGGGGCAGCCACAGCTTCTCTGGGCAACCTGTGCCAGGGCCTCACTGCCCAGAAGGAATTATCTAAGATGTCCTTAAGTGTCCTGTTCTGGCTTATGAGTATTTAAAATAGAACCATGACTTCAGGTTTGATTATTTTGTTGTTTGGGATTTTTTTGTTGCTTGTGGTGGTTTTTTTCTACGTCCAACTCTCCTCTCTTTTCCCCCACCCCCACTGCTTTGAAAAGTCATTGTCCTGATACCAAACTCCCTGTTTCCCAGCCAGATTTGTCTCTGTACTTGTTCCCTCTATACGTACCTGGGACCAATTTCTGCCTTCTCTGGAGCCCTGAGCATAATCATACTCGTCAGGGAGAAACCACATGTTGTAAAGGATATCCAGAGTTCCTTTGATATCTGGCTTCTGTCTCATGCTCTTCTCAGCGAGCTAAACCTATGCTGACAACGCTGCCCTTTGCAAATATGTTCTTATCTGCTACCAACTTCAAGGTGCTATTCTGTGTTGCATCGCTCTACCTACTCCCTTCTCCTTCCTTTCACAAATTTAGTTTATAGAGCTAATGCTATAGGTGTGCTTTTAACTGTCTTTGCTCCACTTGCTGTCTCACTCTTGCTCAAATTGGATTCTTTTAAGGCATACTTTTGTGGTTTGTTTTTTCTTGGCTTTTTTTTTTAATGTAATCTGAAGAGATGAGCCCTTTGATCTTGAGATTATGCAAATATTATGGGATTACACTACAGTCACTTTTAATTGTTTCCAGAAAAGTGACTTGGCTTTTTCTTGCCAGTAAAGCAGCTGAGACCCTGCTTTGAGATTTTCTTTCCCAGTCTCCAGAGTTCTATCTGGAAAAGAAGCATTGGTTTGGAAGAAGTATAAATCACTTGGGTATTGTAAAGTGATCTTTCTGTCTGGATTAGCCAGATTCATATCTGGAGTAAAGCAGGAGTTGATTCAGAATTCAGTCTAAAGAAAGATGCTTCTGTCTAAAGACTTCCAAAAGCTACATTTGCTTACCTTATGTTGTTTTATCATCAGTAGATGCTTGTGTAAAGGGCCCACACTTTGCTTTTCTTCTGCAGCTTGGCAACAAATACTGTGGTACAGACATACAACACTGGCCGCCCTGTCTGGAGCTGCTGCTGGTGTCTCGACGACACAAACTATGTCTACGCTGGATTGGTCAATGGCTCTATCATGATATATGATTTGAGATACACAAACTTTCATGTTCAGGAACTAGTCCCCCAGAAGTCTAGGTATGGTGTAAGGATTTTTTCATTCCTCTCAACTTTGCTAATACACATAGCGTCTTCTATAAATCACCCAGCAATAGTTTAAATTGTTCCATGTGAATGTCTTGATTGAAAATCCAAATTTGGCATAGATGTGTGAAGTCTCTCCTAAGGTTGCACAGTGTGTGTATAATTCAGCGTGGGTGCTAGGCACCTGTCTGAGGCACACAGGGGTCAGAAATGGACCCATCAGTGCAGCCTAAGCAAGAAAACTGAATTTGTTCTGGAGATGGGTTTAGTGTTCAACTTGTAAAGGACAAGTTACAAAGAAGTGTGAGATGCTGGTACTTCCATCTCTTCTGCTCAGAGAATCAAATGCTGATTTATCCCATAGGTTTGATATGTGCTTTCTGATGCTTCCTTAAATATAAGGCTCAGTAGTTAAGCTAAATTTAATTTATTCTTGACAAAGCCATTGGGATTCCTTGTTTGAAAGATCATCTTGTAGCCTGCTGAGGCCCATTCTTTGTAGTGTGATTGGAGAGGCTGGAGCCCTGAAGCAGTGAGGCAGGAAGCCAGCAGAGCTGCAGCTGTCAGCACTAATCTTTGCCAACCTCCCTCTCAGGTGCCCCGTGGTGTCGCTGTCCTATCTGCCCCGGATGGCCTCAGCTTCACTGCCCTACGGTGGAATTTTAGCTGGGACCTTGGAAGGAGCCTGCTTTTGGGAGCAGAAAGCTGGCAACTCTTACCAGCCTCATCACCTGCCACTGGAGGCTGGAGGATGCATTGATCTTCAGGCAGAGATCAGCACACGGCACTGCCTCGCAACATTCAGGCCCAGTATGTAACACCATGTCTGCAGTGTGCTTTTCACTGCCATGCTGGCCTGCTGCTGGTGGAGCTCAACAGCAGCTTCATGCCTAGGGCACAGCAGAAATGTGGTACTTGCCCCAGGCAGAGCACTGGGAATCATAGAATTCTAGAATGGTTTGGTTTGGAAAGGACCTTACAGCTCATCTAGTTCCAAGCCCCTGCCATGGGGGCTTCAACTAGACCAGGTTGCTTCAAGCCTCCTCCAGCCTGGCCTTGAGCACTGCCAGGGATGGGGCAGGCATAGCTTCTCCGGGGAACCTGTGTCAGGGCCTCAGCACCCTCACAGGCAAGAACTTCTGTCTAACCTGAACTTCCCCTGTTTAAGTTTAAACCCATCACCCCTTGTCCTATTCACTACAGTCCCTGACGAAGAGTCTCTTTCTGGCATCCTTGTAGGCCCCTTCAGATATTGGGAGGCTGCTAGAAGCTGCATGGAGATAAGAATTGGGTGAGGGCAGAAGGAGGCAGCTGCAGGGGGGTGCTGCTTATATTTCTACAGTTAAAACTTGTCTGCAGTTAAATTGCCTCTTTATTTCCGCCTTACAGGTAAAAATAATCCATGCATGCGTTGTGTGATGATGGAGCTGACTTGCAGCCCGCTGGCAGAGGCCTCTAAAGACCTTGTGTGTTCTTCTAACTTGGTTCAGACTTTCAGTGCTGGGCCCATCTGCAAGCTGCTGACCAAGAATGCCATTTTCCAGAGCCCGGAGGAGGATGGCAGCATCTTTGTGTGTGCTGGTGATGAGGCATCCACTTCTGCCCTGGTATCTCTTGTTCCTTTCAGTGTGGTGGTTGGTTTTATTGGGGCTCTTAGGAGAGAGAAGCCTTATCAGTCACGGTATCAGTGGTCTTTGGTGGGAATGGCCTTGTCATGCACATCACCCTGTGCAGGTTGTGCTGTGTACTTACTGTAGCACGTGTAACTTTCTGATAGTGTGGGTCTGTTTGTATTAGTCATGGCCTGCGGTCCACATCCATCAAAAGGAATGTAGGCAGTGTCCATCAGAGGATTGTGGGTGGGCATGCTGGCACAACTGGGTATTGTAAATGGTATAACGCTCAGTAGGACAGCTCACATGGTAAGTGCTGTGAGGGACAGACCAGAGCTCTTTGGGAATGACTGGAAAGGTGAGGAAAAGGGTTGCACTTTGTAAAAAGGCAGCTCAGAAGCAAAAGATGAACAACAGCCTGTATGAGAGAGCTCATGGGTCAGGATGAGAGGAGAGGGCACTGAGTGGCATTGTGCTGCAAGTCTGTGAAAGAGCATTCCAAGCAGGGTGTGAAGGTATGGAAAGGGTCCTGTAAGTCACTTGAGGAAAGCCCCTAGAGAGAGGAAGCTCTGTTCTGGGTGACAGGGGAGAATCCTGCAGTCTTTGACCTTGTCTGTCCTACAGCTATGGGATGCTGGAAGTGGGTCCTTGCTGCAGAAGCTGCAGGCTGACATGCCTGTGCTGGACATCTGCCCCATGGAAGTGAACCAAGCCCACCTCCTGGCTGCTCTGACAGAGAAGCTGGTGAAGATCTACAAGTGGCAGTGAGAGTGGTCCCTACGCCTGCCAGAGGGGCTTTCCAGATATGCTGCTGATTAACCCTACACAATGCTCCATCCTAGACTGCTGTCCTACAAGTGCTGCTTACAGGAGACAGGAACTGCCATGGCCCTTTTTTGACAGCAGGCAGGAACAGGCATGTTCTGGTGACAGGAGCAGTTCCCTGTTTCCTCTGTCTTCCTTCTAGGCCTGCCTGTATTTCAATTCTATGACTCTGTTATTTGATCAGTTTTCTTCAGCCAAACTCTTCAAGCTGCCTCAGCACAGCAGTAATTCTTGGCCTCTCTCTAGTGTGTGTTGCTGATTTTAGTTTGTTTTTCCCAATGTGAATAGAATACAGGGACTTGCAGGTATCTTCTATGAGTCAAGAAAATAAGAGGGAACTTGAAGACCTGAGACTCCCACTGCACTTTCCTGTGGAGTCCTGCTGTGATTACTGGTAGTGAAAAGGTGACAATATTGGCATCTCACTAGCATTGCTGACACCCAGTGTAAAAGCAAGTCTGCTGCTTTAGGGAACATGTTCCTGTGTTCTTTTGGAGATCTAGGGTCAGCTGGCAGTAATTCCTTGATGGGGACAGACCCTGTTTTCTCGCTATGGAGAGAACAGGCTTGGAAGGTATACAGAGAACCTTTTTCTGTGGGTTTTACTTTTCCTTGAGCATATAATTTGCACTGTGATTCCTTAATTCTGTGCCCTCATTTCCTTCTCCTTCTCTTCCCTGTTTCACCCACAAGCAAACTTGGAACAGTTTGGCTGTGGAAAAAGAAGCTGTAGTACTGGAGAAGGACAGGTAAGGAAGAGGGAGATGATCCTTGTACTGCTGGCTGCAGCATCTCATGGTGTCTTTCCTTAAAGACAGTGACGTTTCAGAACAGCCAGTACCTTGGAAAAGAATGCTGGCTGCTTTTTTGCGTTTTGGGGGATTTTTATTTTATTTTTTTTCCCATTTTGAGGAACTGGTGGGAACTTGGGGATGTCATCAGCTTGCTTTCACTGGCCTTTTTACCTGTCTTAAATCCTAGCTGCCAGCTTGCCAGCTGGCCACAGTTTCCAGTTGTATTTGTGTACAAGTGTGCTACAGACTAACTGGTTGATATAGATCTGTGGCCATCAGGTGGGATCACAGGTTGGGTGTGTGCTGGCCAGGTTTGCTCTTATGCCCTTACCTAAGGATATGGTGAGGGGTGTGAAAAGATCTCTGCTTCACTTTCTGTATTTTCTGTATAGTATATTGTTCCTCTATTTTTATATCTGCAATATATTATAGAAATAAAGTCTGTCATTTTCAAATACAACTGATGCTGCTGTACCTAGTGTTTTGGTGATGCACACTGTGCATCTTGTAAACATAAACCTGCACATAGGTGAGGTTACTGAAATAAGGAAGGCTTTTAGTGAACCAAGAGCCCTCACTGAACCACTTTGCCCTGACTAGATGTGGGGAGAGGGAAGGGCTGAGCAAAGTCAGCCTTTTAACAGGAAATAAACTTGCTGACTTTTGACTTTTTGACAATTTAACAATGATCAGGAACAAAAGGCTAGTATAAAGAATAGCGTGAGAAGTTCTCTAGCTAAAACCAGGTGAAGCAGGCCAGCAGTACGATAATATGAGCTGCTCATTCTCAGCCATTTTTCAGCCATTGTCAGTGTCTCATCTTCAACCCTCAGCCCATTCTTCCCACAAGAAATTTGGAAAATTTTAAACATGCATAGGAGAAGAAATTTAAAAGACCTCTCAGCTTTGAATTTTTCAATATAAAGCAGAAAACACTTGTTTTCTGCTTTATACTGGCTTACAGGAATAAGAGGTACAGACTTAGAGACCATTAAAATAATAATGGGAGATAACACTTCCATGTTATCTCCATTTTCAAATCTGGGGGTTTAAAAAAAATTTCAAACGTGTGATGTGGAGAACCTCAAAACCCTCTCCTTAGTCCCAGATTGGCAGCAGGCTCCTGGAAACCCCCTACATTATGTGCAGAAAGCCATCTGCATTGAGGATGCTTAGAGTGTCAAATGTGTTAATTAAGTATTTGCTGATTTCTGCCTGGAGTCATAAGGGGCAGATTCTGGGATGGAAGGAAGAAAAGCATCAGTGTCTCTGCACTATGCATGGCAGAGCTGCTTCACTGGTGTTTTAGGCACTAAGTCACTGCGTGGATATTTCTGTCTTGGGGAGGATTTTGTTACTGAGGAGCACAGGGGCCCCTTGACAACTTCTATAGTAAATCTGATGTAGGTAGTGAGTAAAGCTGGGCAGCACAGTGGCTCCTGCTCTTAGCTGTGCACAGCCATGCTTTAATATTTCTCTCCAGGCTGTTGTTTCTTTTTCACCTTTCTTTCCTAATTTGAATTCTTGTGACACCAGATCCAAAGCACAGCACTGGCCAGAGCGGGCTGTGGTGGCAACCTGGCAGGAAACCCAGGGACAATACTGGTCCCCACAGCTCCCTGTGGAGGAGAGTTGGCATGGAAGGAGTTGGAAAGAGCAAAGTTTTCCAGAGAAGGTCTGACCTTCACTTGTCTTTAACAGGTATGATCCTGCATTAGGCTGCAGTGAGAAAAAGCCTGGGCAGGGAAGGGTGAGGAGGCAGCCAGCTTGTTCCTGGCCTCATGGCATCAGGACTTTGCATCTGCCTGTGTGATTTAGCCTTCAGTTTGGAGTGACTCAGGCATGAATTTCAACAAACATAATCCAAAATGTTGCAAATGACAAAAGGTAGTGCTAAAAAAGTGTGAGGAAAGAAGTGACCCCTGCGTGATTATGTGTGCACGTAAGGCAGGACCTGCTAGCACTTCTCTTGGACCCAACAGTGCCTGTTGCTTCCTGGAGGGCAGAAAAGCAGCTATTTTATGTGTCCTGAACCAAACTGGATTAAAATCAAGCAATGCAGCAAGTGAAACAAGCAGCTTAATCTACACTGAGGTAGCCAGAGCATCCTGGTGGGATTTCATTTAGTTCTCGTTTTTGGTTTGCAAGGAGACACAGCAAGCTTTTCTGCTAATGTAGATAAGCAGATTTTCTACCAAGGTAGTAAATTGCTTAAAAGACTGACAAGAGAGAGAATAGGAGGAAAAAGAATTCAGGGAGAAGGGAAACAAAGGAATGAGGAAGCAAAACCTAGTTTTCAGTTTGATTTGCATCAAGTGGCAGAACAAGTAAATGTGAAAGAAGAGATTTCACTGCTGGGAGAGGGGAGCATGGTCTCCCTGCCAGGATGGCACTTTTGACTTTTAGTAGCAAATCTTCAGTAAAGGTTTTTCCCATCTACAGTGTGAGTTGGCTGAGTGCCTAAACACTGTTCAAGTCTTGCTGCATCCGTAATCCCTGCAGAGGTGCCTGCAAAATCAAGCAGAAGGGCTTGTGGCACTAGCAGTGGGACTGCTGCTGTCCTGTGCAAGCACTCAGTCTGCCAAGTCAAGCACATTGGTGTTAACAGCCTCTCTGACTTAAGAGGACAATATTTATCACTGTTTATTTGCTTTTGAGAGAAAGATATTTACAGATGGCACTGAGAAGGCAGAAATGTTTCTCTTTGCTCAGAGATGGGCTGTGCTCGGGCAGCTCCAGTGCTGCAGGTGTCCTGGTGTCATGGAACACTAGATGCTGCGGGTGTGTGTCTGTAAAAAAACAATGCGCCAGTGCAGTGGAGTTCATGGATAGCACCAGCGGCATGAAGGACATTGTTCCTATCCTGTTTCTTGCAAAATAGTACCTCTAAATAGCAAAAAAAAAATAAAAAAAAATAGAGGAGTTTGGGGAATTATGCCCTAAAATGCTGTTCCAATCGTTGGAGCAAACTCAGCAGGTAACAGCCTGTTAAAAAAAAATGCCTCAAACTGATTTCAGTGATTATCCCACTCCATGAAGCATAATTTAGTTTGAGGGTCCAGGGGTTTAGTCTTGCATCATATCCAATTTGGTGCTTTTCTAGCAGCAGGGGTTGTAGAAGGGGGCTTCTGAAGGCTTCAAGCTGAGTGCAGCAGCAAGTGCTCGGGAAGGCAGAAGCAGGATTGAGAAAGAACTGTGGCAGGCTGGAGAAAGGACTGGAAAATTGCTCATTTTTTTTTTTTTTTTCAGGTTGGAGCTAACTGCATAAATACACACGGAGCAACAGGCTCTGTAGAAGCTGGAGCTTCCGATGCTTTCTGAAGCAAAGGTGTGCTCTTTTGGTAAAAACAAAGGCAAATAAGAAACCTGAACAGGGGCTTTTGACAAGGGCCTGTAGGGATAGAACAAGGGGGAATGGCTTTAAATTGACAAGGGGGGAGATTGAGATTAGACATGAGGAAGAAGCTTTTACCTTTGAGGGTGATGAGGCCCTGGCACAGGTTGCCCAGAGAAGCTGTGGTTGCCCCATCCCTGGCAGTGTTCAAGGCCAGCTTGGATGGTGTGTGGAGCAACCTGGTCTAGTGGGAGGTGTCCCTGCCCATGACAGGGGCTTAGAACTGGATGAACTTTAAGATCCTTTTCAACTCAAACCACTCTGTTATTCAGAGTGGTGCTCATGGCCTCATGGGAGCAAGTGGTCTGCATCCAGTTAAAAATTGGAACAGCTCCTCTGCCTGGAACAAGGAAGAGCTTTTCTGCTCCCCAAAGCAGTGATGACACTGCTGGGAAGGCGCAAGAGGCATCCCAGCAGCTCAGCTCACCCCAGCCTCACTCTGCAAAGTTGGGGGCTATATAAATGCATTTTATTGCTTGAAGTGGTGAAACTTAAATGTGGTGCCTGCTACAAAGCAGACCACTGTGAGCACTTAATGCAGCACCCATCCAAGAGCCTTGCTAGTAACATGCTTAAAGTGTGGCAACAAGGGAATTTCCACTGAGCCTGTGAGGAGGCAAAACGGCTGCAGTTGCAATGAGGCACAGTGGTTACTGCATGGGCAGAGACGTCGCTATGCACAAAGAAATGCCTCTTCCTTGTTTGACTTGCTGTGTGGACATGGTGAGCATAGGGCTCTTTACAAAATGCTTATTTAATGGTGGATTACACAGGATGGTAAAATCCAAGGTTGAAAGGAAGTTTCTTTTCAGCATAGGATGCTCTGCAGGAGGATGTAGGCTGCTCAACAAAACAAATGAGTCTCCAGAGAGCTCCCAAGGGTGTGGGAAGGAGAAGAGAGCTGTAATCCAGCTCCACTGCTCCACTCTGTCCCCATCCTGCCACTGATGGAGGATCAAAGCCAGTTCTTGTGCTGGGTTAGCTCCTTAAATAACTTGCACCGAGCCAAAGAGGCTGCCAAGAACAGGCTGGATTTTGCTGGCTTCTGTTTTCAAGTGTTCCCAGCTGCGCAGCCTCTGGGTGCCAGCACACAGCCACTTTCCTAAGGGCCATGTCCCAGTGTGACACTCAAATGCAAGACCTTGCTCCCTTGCTGCGGATGAGGCAGCTGGTAGTTGGTGGCTGCAGTTGGCTTCAAACTGCTCACGGTGTTCTGGTAGTTCCTGGTGTGGGTATGTTGATGGCTGGTGGCATCCCCAAAAGAAGAGCTTTGTCCAGGCAGGATGAGGCAGCCTTGGGGCAGGAAGGGAGCAGCTCTACAGCTCTGCTTCACCCCACCTCACCGAGCCAGGGCAGACCCACACGGTGCCCTGGCACCCAGGAAAAACTGCTCCTGGAGTTAACCAGGCAGAGGAATTGAGATGGATTCTCCCTGCTCCTGATTGCCATCTGCCATTGGAAGCAGAGCTGAGATTCTGGGGCATGCTCAGAGCGTATGGGTGTGGGAGCTGGCCTGGTAAGATCGTGCTGCTGGAGGATGGGGAGGGCACCCCAAAAGCTGTGTTTGCTGAGCTGGTGGTGGACCTGTGTCCCACTGCTGCCACTGACCCAACACAGCTGTTTACTGTGAAATTCAGAGTTTTGGCTGCTGAGGCAGAGGGAGCTGTGGCATTACCAAAACACTGCTCCAAAGGTTGCGGGCAGGTCTTTTACATGATCCATCGCCAAATTCAGTATCCAGCTCCCTCTTATTGCCCTAGGAGAAACCTCTAGAGCTGACCTACAATGGGATCAGCCACTGGTAGAACCCGCTTATAGCGGGATCAGCCATTGCAAAACCCATCTACAGTGGGATCAGCCATTGTAGATCCTGCTTCGAGAACAACATTATGCTTTTTTTTTTTCCTTTGAGCAGCTATTTAGTATTTTTAATTTATTGTTCCATAAATGGCTTCAACTTTCCCTTACTGCACTCTAGCCCGACTCTGGTCTGAGCACCATTTCCTCACAGCCTTTCCCATGTCCTCCATCACTGGGGCAGCCAAGAACTTCAGGCTTTTAACCACTTTGTGAGTAGGGACCATGTCCTCATTGTAACTCCCACATGTGGCTCTGGAGTCCTGTCACCTATCCCTGGCACAGGTTGCCCAGAGAAGCTGTGGCTGCCCCACCCCTGGCAGTGTTCAAGGCCAGGTGGGCCGGGGGTTGAAGCAACCTGGTCTAGTGGGAGGTGTCCCTGCCTGTGGCAGGGGGTTGGAACTGGGTGAGCTTTAAGATCCTTTCCAACCCAAACCACTCTGTGATTCTATGTTTCTTTGACTCTCCCCCTCCGAGAAGAACACTGCCAGCTCCATTTCTTGGGCAGGAACTGAGAGATTGAGGGCAAAAACTGGCCACAGCTTCTGGATGCGGCTGTGGGAAGCAGGGGGCCCGGCTGCCTTCCCAGAGGGGTGAGCATTCCCCGCAGCACGGCTCCTTGTGGCTCCTGACACCGCCGGGGGCTCAGCTGCTCAGCAAGCACTGTCCGCGCGTCTGACGGGCTGCAGAGGCAGCAGCGATGTAATGGCGGCAGCGGCGACTGCGGCGGCTGCGGCGCGACAACAGCCGCACACTGAGGCTGCGGTGGCGCCTCCCCCGCCGAGGTAACGAAGGGAGGGGCCACGCGGGGACGGGGGGCAGAATGGAGAGGGTGGGTGGGGGGGGGGCGC
>WYDI02033246.1:0-11287 GCA_009867235.2 Psittacus erithacus | reverse complement strand
CTTCCCCTCCTCCCTGGCAGAGCATGAGGCTCAGAAAGTCCTTGGTCAGACTAAACATTACTAAGCAGCAACTAAAACCATTGGTATTATCAGCACTGTTCCCAGACTGAAAGTCAAAAACACAGCACTGCACCAGCTACTAAGAAGGAGAAAAACGACTGCTACTGCTGAACCCAGGACACTTTGCAAATGAAAAAAGATCAATATAAGTGAAATAGTAGTATTCTGTTATGAAGCAATGTGGCTCTTCTTGTCCAATCACTGCTTAATGCCACATGCATAAAGAACAGTGACTTGTATCCTGGCTCTCTACTTATAACTGAGTTACCTGAAAGTAAACTGCAGTCAAGAGTTCTGCTTGCATATCTGTCTGTAGATCTATTCCTTTCAGTTTACTGACACAGTTTTGAGAAAATGATGACCTTATTTCTTACTGCAAGTACAGTACTAGATAGAGCACTGCTAAGAAATACATAGGTTTGAATTTTCTTAGTTCAGAAAAAGCCTGAAGTCACCTTCATGCGGATTTGTAGCAATTGGTTTATCAAATGAGCAGGCATACGTGTCACTAAACCATTGGTTACAATGCTCAAGTAAGGAGGCCAACTGTACTTAACAGATGAATATATAAGCATAGAAGCTTAAAAAATGTGGTTTGTAATATATTTCAGTTCTTCCTAAATCACACTCTAAATCACTAATTTAAGTACCTAGGTCCAATTTTTCAAAAATACTCATTGTCATATATGCCTTCATTTCTTCAGTATGTTTTGCTGCATGCACTTACCTAACTTTACACATCAATAAACTCCCATATTTCAGTAAAGAATATGCAATTATGTGATGCATATGATTTTAGCGTGTAATACTATTTCTTACAATGATTTATGCTCTTTTTCATAAATTTACTAAATGCTGCTCTCAATATGTGTTACCAACTCACAGATGCTGTTTTGCATTTAAAATTCAGTTAAATTACATCAGCTACTGCAGACATCTTCAAATAATGGTTAAACAGCTGATAGTAATGTTTTTATATTAACTGACCGCCAGTTACACAGGTTCTTCACTCAGAGAGGTTAATTTGTAAGACTAATTATCCTGTCTTTGGACTGGGAGAGTTAATCACTGAACCTTCAAATGTTGTTATACAGTTATGCAAAATAAAATTTAGCAATTAGTACACTGTGTGAGGTAAGAGGTCCATATCATTATATATCTTTGTATGAGAAGCAACAGACACTCTCTGAATTAATCAAATGAGCTAACGAATTACTGTGGATAATTGCAAGTATCTAGAGATGAGACTGCTAGCAATCAGACACTTGTAACACTTAAGAGAATAATTATATCTTGTGGTTTGCCTTGTAAAGGATTAAAAAATACTGAAATGTAGCAGTTTGAATTATTTTATTGCTTGTTAATGATCATTTGGGGGGCAAGGGAAATGAAAAGTTGCACTGATCTTTTTGAAAGACCACATAGTATTTTCCAGCTCACTTCATGAAGATGATAAAGAAATGGTGGGAGGAGGGGGAGGAACCCCCCACAAAAAACAGAGCAAAACAAAAACAGAAGAAAACTATGATTCCCTGGCAAGCAGCAAACCTTCCTACATGACGAGTCGAGTTGGCAAATGGCAGTGGGGTTGTGTGCCTCTGGCCTCTGCAGTAGTCAGTTTCCTACCACTACTTTTCAACTCTTTGTGGGCCTAAGTGGCTCAGGCAGCTCCAGCAGAGGTGCTTCATTGATGGCATTCCCAGCTTATCAGGTGTGATGGCAATGAACATATTCTGTAACTGACTTCTCAAGTCAAGTGGGGCAAGATTCTTCCCCCTGGTGTGAGAAGTCACTAGTTTTCAGACTCGATCACAATGGGAGTTTCCACTATCCAGTTTCATAGGTACAAACTCTTCCTACCTCTCTGCTACAAGTAAAGATTCAGGTTCTTGAAGCTGCAGGTCTGAGAGAAAAATCCAGTAGATCTTTGTCATCCTTTTTGCTGCTCAGCTTGCTGATCTCGCAGCCCAGGAACACAGTTATGTAAGTACTAGTGTTTGGAAGCTAAATCCTACTGTGCTGGGTTTATGTGGCAAGGTGTTGGCAGTTGCAGGGCTGCAAGGGTGGCTTCTGTAAGAAGAGGCTGAGGCTAGCCTATGCTGGATGGATGGCTCCAGAAGATCCTTCATATGACACTGCTGAGCCCGTCAGCCAGGCTGATTGTGGCTTTATGAAAGCATATTTAAGACTGGGAAGAAAATGCCAGACAGTCAGTGGGAACACGAAGTGAGCAATGGGAAAGGCAACACCATGGCTGGCAGAGGAGAAGAGGTGCTGGAGAGGTGTTCAGGCACTGGAGCAAGTATTTCTTCTGTAATCCACAGAGAACCCACACCGGAGTACAGGAAAAGCATGACAGGGAAGGAGCTACAGAAAGAAACCATTGTGTGCTGCCTGTAAGCCTCCCTTCTGCTTTTGCACTGTTCACTCACTGTGGGGCTGAAGGGACTGAGGCAACCTCTGGCAATAATAAGAAGGGAAACAGACATCTGGAATGGAGTGAAGTTGAACCTGAGAAAGGGGGGAGAAAAGGTGGTTTCCCTATGTGTTATAATGTTTGGGGTTTTGTACCTCAATACCCAAATCAGTAATTATATATATTTTTAACTTGCAATAAATTGATTTTCCAAAGTTGTGTCTGTTTTGCTGGTGACTAACAAAAATATCTCCTTGTCTTTATCTCAACAAATGAGCTTTCTTATCTCTCTTCTTCCTCCATACCAGTGACTGGTGAAAATGAGTGAGCAGCTTGGTGGGAATTTGACTGTTAGTATTATATTCTTACACATTTATTCTTACATGTGTAAATATATGGTTCCTAGAATACAAATAAAATCTGGATGGAGACTTCTTACTCTAATAAGAAAAGTTGATACCAGACTGTATATAGAGTCTGTAAGAATCTACGGGAAGAAGATATCTGTGGACAGAGCTTTAGTCAAATGAACACATACTTTAGATACTTGAAATTGTATGCATTTTAATTTTGTAAGTAAAAATCTGAATTTATACCATTCCTTCTTTGTATGCTTTTGGAGGAGTGTAAACTGATGTCTGGCATTTCTGAAATGAATGCACTGTTCTGTATTGGTGATTTTTGACGTATATATTAAGTATTTATACTGAGTTAATTTCAAAAGGAAATCAGGTGATTTTTGTCTGTATCTTATGTTTCAGTGGTATTTATAGGTATGGAATTATCTGTAGGTCAAGCAAAACATGATTTGAATCTAAGTCTTTCCTGTCTTTCTTATCTTAGATGTTTGTTAGGGTATAGATTATAAGAAGTCTGGTTTAGCTCTCATCTCAAAAACAACTTTGTGACTTTGAGCAGTGAACATAAAAATGTGCCAAATCCTTGGACAAGGATTTGTTTCTTCCATTTGCCTTCTTTTTTTTTACATAGTAAGTTAGGCAGTTTCCTGAGCAACATATGGATATCGTTCTTCATATAAACTGTACAGCAAACCCAATTGCCTAACTCAGAGAAAAGGATTCTACCAGGTGCATGTAAGAATCAAACACTGTAATCTTTAGTTCCTATACCTATTCATCTACTTTGAGGCATTACTAGAATGTTCTCTGCCAGTTGAATACATGCTTATATATTAAGGTAATCAAGGATTCAGATGTTCTTTGGTTTAAACCCTCTAAATGGCTCAGTTTGAGAAGTAGTCATACATATGTCTAATATCGGAAGGAATTAACTGGAGAAGTGTATTTATGACTATCTCTTAAAAAATACATTTTAAGAGATTATTTTATAATGTAGTTCCCTGAGACAGCCATATTGCATAGTAGCTCAATGGGTAGAAAAATGTCTTAGGATGTGCTAGTGCCAGACCACTGACCTTTTCAGAGTGAGGAAATTCAGACATCCAGGTTCACTTTCATCCCAACTTAATGCTTTAATCAACAGCCGGTAGTGTAAGTCAATTCTAAAAGGGAAGAAGAGAGAAATATGAAAAAGAGGATGGTTTCCATCCCTCCTGTTTAATTTGTCCTTACACAGTTAAGAATGTAAGATCTATGGGGAAAGAATAAGAGGGAGATATCAAGTGAGAAAAAGAGAAAACAGATGTATGGAAAATAGTGGCTAGAACTAGAACAAGGTGGAAACCTGAGTTTCTCTCTGCTGCTAGGATTTTTTGAAATATATTTAATGACTTTTATTACACCTAAACATTAGGGAAAGATTTTTTGCACTAAATTCTGAGTCATGTACCTAAATTTTGGAATCAACTAGAGCTCCATTTATCTTTTTCTGCATAATGTGCATGGCTTCACATGCTGAATTCACATTAATTCAAGATGCCTGTCTTTGTGAGCAATTTTGAGATTTCTAAATCAACGTTTTGAATCTGAGTGTTTTCCTGAACACTGTATTTGCTTGTTTGAAGTGGTTCTCTGAGCCACAAGCTTTTATCACTTTGTCTAGGGATAAGGCTTGAAAAGTTCTCATGCTAAAGAGAAGCAGAGTCCTACCTTTAAAAAAGATGCATTGAATTTCACTGATCATATGCTACTAAAGAACTGGAGTCCTCTTTTCTGTGGACTGGATTCAGGATTTGAGCTGTGCCTAATATTCTAAGTGATAGATAGTCCTGCATTTTGAGCTTTGGATGAAGTTGTTAGCTTTAGGCCCATGGCAAAGTCCACAGAATGACCCATTTCCGGAAAGCAATTACTGAGTCACCATGTGTAGAACAATTTTCTTCATTAGAAGAATGACTATTAATAGCTACGCTGTGCTACTGAGTTAGCCTTTACGCAATATGAAGTGACTGTGGAGAGAGGCTCTACTTAAAGTGAAAATTATTCTGGCCTACCTTGTGCCCATTAGCAAAATAAATTGTTTTCCTCTGAACAACTGTGTTTCTCTTTCACTCTGATAAAGAGAAAACAGTATCATACAAAGACTAACAAAACAATGATAAAACTAACCCTCATTGGAGAAATAGCTACATGCTAATAAAAAAGTTGAAACAAAAGTGACAATTAGAAAATAAACCAGACGTCTTCAGGGATGTTACCTCTTTTAAATAAGAATGTGTAAGCAGGCTGTTTGAGGAATAGGAGGGTGAAAGGGAGTTGCACTACACATACCGCATTAATTTCAGAGACTAATTTGCAGCTTGTGGAAGACAGATATGTCCAAAAAAGGTGTTAGTGAGCTATTTAGGTCATACATAATATACTTTGCTTCTCACAAGTCTTTACAAGAACTGTAAAAACATATAGGTTTTTTTTCCTTAATTTTTCCTCCCCCCCCCCCCTTTCTTTTTTTGGCATTATAATTCTTAAAACCACTTAGTGAAAAAGATGAATAGCCTGTTGGAATGTGATCTAACAACAAGGTGTGCAGGCCACTGAATAAACTTGTTATGCATTGTTGCTGTGCCTAAATTTAATGTTGTCCAGACCAGATGTTTACTTGGTAGAAATTAAGGTGTATGAAGATATACCACCCTGGATTAAACTCTGACAGACAGCTGCTCCTGTTAGCTACTGCCTATATGCTGAAATGTTTTACCTGATTATTTGAAGTGTTTTTTCAGTCCATTGCAGTGCAAGGTAAAAACCTTCAGTGGAAGTAATTTTTCCTTTTCATTGAAATGAATAAAGTGCACACAAAAGTCGAGTCCTGCTCATTTCTAAGATGTGTTGTTTATGCCGACAGTTTATGCTGCATTTATCAGAGAATAAAATCAAAACATCATTCAAAATAAACTCTTACACATTAAATTATACTAAATATGAATCAAATTAAGAACAGTGCCCAGGGTACTCACTTCTGACTACGCCCAGACGTTTAACTGTCTTTGCTCTGTTTTGTGTTTCCAGATATGAATATCTGGGAATTTGAAGCTTATACATTTAAGTGAAGACACTATGACTGTACAGCTCATGCACACTAACAATTCAAACTTGATCAATAAACCCCATTTAACTTCATTACTGAGACAATGGATGGAAATAATAAATAGAATAAGAGACAATACTACATGCATTATCAATGCTGCAAAATCAATTTATTCCTGGAATATTTATTAAAAAGATTGATATATTCAGTTTGATTTTGGCAAATAATAGAGTTGTAAGAAAGAGGAAGATGGTATGCCTTTACTGCAGTATATTAAACTGAATCTGTTTAAATTACATGCAAGAAAAAATAAAGGTCTGTTTGTAACGTTAGCATTTTAAAATGAGGATAAAAAAATCTGGTTTCTGTACATGGATGATTTATGAAAATTCCCTAGAGAAAAATCACTAATATATTTGGAGCTTGAATCACATATAAGGGAAAAAACCAACTTAAAGGGTATCCTAAGAGTACAACACCAGACAGTATGTTTGTATAATTTTTAGATGTGTCAATAGAGAATAAGGAAAGAAAAATTAGACATTATTTGATTAAGTCAGTATGGAATTAAAATTAGTTTTGCCCTCAGCAAAACAAATTCTATTCTTTGGTTTCAAACAATGATTTGAATGTGAATGTTGAGGATCAGATAGTTATACTAGAAGCATAGTAGGTTTTACTAGTTATTAGCCTTAGAACTACCGGAATATATGAGTACAAGTGTGACAGTAGTCCATCTTCTCTGGTACCATCTTCAATACTGATCATGTCTTTAGGGCAGAATAAGAACGCAGCCTTTAACCTTTTTCAGCTCTGGACATCCTAATCCAGACATAAAATCTACTTTGTAGCCTTCAGTGAATCTGTTGCATACGGTCTGTCCTTGAAACTTTAAGACTTAGTAAGGTTTTGATCTTTGCAGTATCCTATGGCAACAAGTTCAACTTCTTGCATGAACAGTTATTTCTTTTTTTAAAATCTCACTGTTAATACTTTACTGATATGTTCTAAACTTTTTTTTTTAATTGAAAAATCAGAGTGAATTAAGTGCATCCTTTCCAATTTATTTACCATTTCCTGCTTCTTGACTTTTCATGTTGGCCAGAAAATGAATTACTAAGTTGGTCCATACACTGTAAGACGTTAAATATGCATGTATTTTTTTTGTCATTCCTAGTAAAAGGTCACAGGATTTTTAATTAAGTGACAGAGCAGTGTGCCATTGTTTGGTTGGCTTCAGCTCATTTTGGCTTTCTTTAACAACTGGCTGGTGGCCACTTGCACATGTATTTTATATTCCACTCCTTGGATATTTAGTATGGTAGAAGTCTCACAAGCTACCTCATCATTGCATGAAGACCATTTGGTTTTCTCTTTCTGTGTCAGGAAGTGTGGCAGCTGCTGTGGGCAGGAGATGTGGGAGAGCACTCAAAAACGAGCACATGACAAAGTATGTGAAAAGGAGTGTTTGGAGAAGTGGGAAAAAGAATGAGGGAGGTTGTCCTGGTTTCAGCTGTAACAGTTATTTTTCTCCTTCTTAGTAGCTGGTGCAATGCTGTGTTTTTAACTTCAGCCTGAGAACAATGATGATAACACACCAGTGTTTTAGTTGTTGCTAAGTAATGCTTACCCAAATCAAGAAGGTTTCAGTCTCTCATGCTCTGCCATTGAGGAGGGGCACAAGAAGCCAGCAGGAAGCAGAGACAAGACATCTGACCCAAACTAGCCAAAGGGGTATTCCATACCACAGCAAGTCATGCCCAGTGTATAAACTGGGGAGAGTCAGCCAGAAGGTCCAGTTTTCTTCTCAGGCTGGGCTGGGTATCAGTTGGCAAGTGGTGATCAATTGTGTTGTGCATCACTTGTGTTTATTGTTTTCTTTTCCTTTTCCCTTGTTAGTTTTATATTCTCTCCCCTTGTTATTCCCCTTATCATTATTATTATCAGTGGTAGCAGTAGTGGTTTTGTATTATACCTTAGTTACTGGGCTGTTGTTATCACAACCCATCAGGTTTACATTCTTTGGATGGTCCTCCCCATCCCTCTGGGAGTGGAGGGAAAGAAGGGGAAAGAGTGAGCAAGCAGCTGTGTGGTTCTGAGCTAGTGGCTGGGCTTAAACCATAACAGAAGTGCATAGAAAGAGACATTGTTGGGGACACATACAGAGATGCGTGCCTGGAAGGAGGTACTCTGTGCTGGAGGAGAGACACTCCTGAGAAACTGCATCCTTTGTGTGATATGCTGGGACAGGGAAATCTCTGAAGTAATTGTGGCCCAGGGCAACTCATGCCAGAGCAGGGGAGTAGAAAGAAACCTCTGCAAACTGTTACTAACCTCCTGCACTACCTGTTTCCCCATCTAAGGGGTTTGAAGGGATTGTATGTAGTACATGGTGAAAATGAGTAGTTGAGATGGGAGGGGTGAGGAGATCTGTTGGACTAAAGCTGAGCCTGCAGAAGAGGGAGGAAAAGCATTTCCCCAAGTGTTTCTTTAATTATCTTTTAGTTTCTTAGTACCTTAATGAATAATTAAAAGCTGCTGAATATTTGCAATAAACTTAATTAAATGAAATTTCCTGAGCTGAGGTTGTTTAGCTTGTGACAGCCAGAAGTTTTGGCCAAAGTCAGCACAGAGCCCAGGTCACCAGGCAAATCCAGGGTGTTGAAGTGTCAGGACCAAGGACAAACCAGGAACATGAGTCAAGATCATCTCCAATGACAATGACAGAAATAGGATGATTGTCAGGGAGGGTGGTGGTGTTGAGGGCTGAGGCTGTGCTGGGATATCAGCTTGTCCTGGTGAGAGGAACCAGTGTCAGAGACAGCCACGGGATGGCTAGGCAGGGCTGAGGGTGGAGGAAAGACTGAATCTGGGTAAGGAAGCAGTGTGCACATTGTGCCTGGCTTGGGAGGCAGGGCAGGGCTGTGGTGAAGGTGTCTGTTTTGTCAGTCCTTTGCCAGTTGAGAGGAAACTGTGTGTGAACCAGTGGGAAGGAGAAGACACTGGAAAACATAGAAAGTAATCCCTAGGTGGATCCCAACACTGAAGAAGAGAACTCCCCTTCAGGATGTTGACAGTTCCCTGTCATTCCAACTCTTCTCTGCTTGAGGAAGTCTGGTGACATTAACCTTAAAGCCTAGAGGGACTTTATAAGGCGGAACGTAATAGGAGAGGAAAGGCATTTTTAAGCTTTCTTGTACAGTAAATTAAAGTACTGTTATTAATGAGGTTTTCTGTATTCATTTAGACTATGTTTTCTAGTATTACTGCTTGTTTTATTCTGATTAGATTGCTTAGTTTTATGGACAAAATTTCTTAGCTACATGTATATATATATAGAATACTTATGATGCATTTCCTTCTGCTCATACTAAGATTTTGATCTTAGGATGCTTTTCTGTACATTGATCCTACTTGTTTCCATTATCCGAAACTTTTCCATTTTTATTCTAAGGAGATTGAAACAGAATTTTACATAGTACTCAAGCTGTAGGAGAATATTGGATATGTAGAGTGGAAAAAATCTGACATTTTCTATTCATTTTCTTACTAACTCCTAATATCCTGGTTTGCTTTTATGGCTATTACCGAATATTGAGCCTACTTTTTTTTGATACCTGCTTTTGTAACCCCAAAGCATGCTTCTGAGAGGTTGTCAGCTCAGAGCTGATAATTTTTTACGAGAAGTTTGAATGGCTTATTAAATTTCTTATTAGAATTGTAAAGACAATTATTATTGCCTTTAATCTTATCTTTATTCATATTGAACTTCATCTACCATTTTAGTACCTAGTTTCTGCAAGATCCTTCTGCAGTTACTCACAATCAGCTTTTATCCTTACTATCTGAAATAAACTCCTGCCAACAGCACACTTTGTCACTTTGCTGCTTCCCATTTGATAAGCTGTATATGAGAATTTTTACAGTCGTGTCAGTGTAACTCACTCACCAGCTCAGTGTAGGCCATCGGTATGTGACACCTCTTCCCTGTGGCAACTGACTTTTTCTACCTTCATTTTCTATCTTTCAATAAATAAATTAACCTTGCAAAGTTCTATTATGCCATTGCTCCTCAGTTTCTTTGACAGCATTTGGCAAAAAATTTTTCTAAGCCTTTGGAAACCCAAGAAGACTTTGTCTAGTAAATTAGCTTTATCGTATAGGATCTTTGAGGAAGCAATGTTATTTTCATTAATGATCACCAAAAGCCATAAGTTACTCATGAAAATTTTATGATATAAAACTAGAAACTACCATCAATACAGAAGAAGTTCAGAATATCTGATTAGAAGAATTAGATGACCTTAAACATGGGGTGAACATATTATTAAAAAAAATAATTTGTGTTATAAACTGGGATTTTTCTACTTGGAAACATCTGGAGGACATAAACATTTTCAGCAATTGGACAATGACTGGAGTTTCCAGAGGACGTGGGGGAGAGATAATATCTTTTCTTAAGATCAGATGTACACAAAAGTTATTAAGATGACCAGAAGATTAGGAACTTTCATTTTATAGAAGGAAACTCAATGAGCATACTCTTCTCAGTAAAGTGAAGCCTCGGAGAAGATATATTTGCTTTCTAGAAACATATACCAGAGAAAAGGATGAATAAAGCTAAAAGACAGTGTTTGCACAAGAGCAAATATGTATAAACTGTGACTAAATCTAGATAATCAGCTGTTTTTAAGCATGAGAGTAATTAATATTGAACAGACTATGAATGAGGTTATTTCATGAAGTCTTTTGGGATAATAGGGCGCAAAGTCTATTATAAGAAAAAGTCTGCAGTCAAAAGATATGTGATCTTTGAGCAAAGAAGAAATATATTTGCCTGCTTCTTCCCTCCTCCCCTCCCCACCCAATGCTCATTTGTTTTTTTTCTTTCTTATAAAGGTTTGCATATATTTGCTTAGATGTGTAGTTTTGGTTCAGTGAAGCACAATGATAAGGAAACCTGGGGTGGCCCATATTATGATTCAGCTTTGGAGTACATTCTTTAACTATAAAATCATTTTACTGAGATGTCCTAAGGTGACAGGATAGAATGAGGAAGAAGTTCAGGAGCCCACGAACGTGTGAAGGTAACTGTCCAGCAGTGGAGAACCTTCTGTGTGGTGTCTTAATTCATTCTCAATAATAACATGATCAAAGTTTTAATTAGGCTATGAAAACATTATAGAAACCTGAAATCCTAAATAAAGAGGGAATACAAATGTATCAATAATCAGGAAACGAGCATATAAACCTCCAAGAACAGCCTAAGTAAAGTTTCTTTAAAATTAGTGTCCTGGGTTCAGCAGTAGCAATCATTTTTCTCCTTCTTAGTAGCTGATGCAGTGCTGTGTTTTTGATTTTGGT
>WYDI02033245.1:0-52275 GCA_009867235.2 Psittacus erithacus | reverse complement strand
TTAGTGAGTATAAAGTAGTGAGATTTGGTATAGGTTGAAAACCAAGACTTGATAGCCCTAATTTTAATGGACAGAAGCAGATATAGAATCATAACATCATAGGATGATTTGGATTGGAAGAGACCTTAAAGCTCCTCTAGTTCCAACCCCACTGCCGTGGGCAGGGACACTTTCCACTGGACCAAATTGCTCAATGCCTTGTCCACCCTGGCCTTGAAAACTACCAGGGATGAGGCAGCCACAGCTTCTGTGGGCAACCTGTGTCAGGGCCTCACCACCCTCACAGGGAAGAACTTCCTCCTAATGGCTAATCTGAATCTCCCCTAAGTCAGTTTAAAGCCATTCCCCCTTGTCCTCTCACTATATGCTGTTATAAAAAGTCCCTCTCCTGCTTCCTTGTAGGCCCCCTTTAGGCATTGGAAGCTGCTCTAAGGTCTCCCTGGAGCTTTCTCTTCTTCAAGCTGCACAAGCCAGGCTTTCTCAGCCTGTCTATATAGGAGAGGTGCTCCAGCCCTCAGAGCATCCTCATGGCTCTCCTCTAGGCTCGAGCAGATCCATGTCCCTCTTGTGTTTGGGGCCACAGAGCTGGATGTATTACTGCAGATGGAGTGATGTAGACAAGTGTCATGTGGGAGTCAAGCCCCCCCTCAAGGCTTTTTAGGCAAATTTCAGTTAGTCGGTGAAGAGGAGCTGGAAGGAAAAAGGGTTTGTGAGGGAACCTGGGGAAGATATTTGGGCAGGATTGTAGGGCACTGAGGGGATGTACAGTGCAAATCTGCCTCTTGACATCCCATGAACACTTTCTTTTGTGTATGGGTTGTTAGGGATGACAGATTAAAGATGGGAAGGTTAGGGTCGAACCTGGGCATTTTTCCCTTTTGGTTTTGCCTCACGCCACCTCTGCTTCTGCCTTGGGACTTGATCTGCTGAGGTCCCTTCCAGCTCTGTTTTTTTCACCTCATTCTCTAGTTGTTAAGATAAGAGTTAATGTTACACATGAGTTTATGGTATGTTTAGCTGGGATACTGTGCATTTTAAAGTCTGTGGAATCTTCAGTACTTGGGGAAACACTGAAAAGCCCAGTGCCATTTTGAAATAAAAATTTCAAAAAGTTCTTAATGCATGTCGTCTTGGTTTGTTTTGTTTTCATTTGTTCTGCACAGATCCTGATGAGTTTGAGAGAATATATGAGCCACTAGATGTGAAGAGCAAAAAGATTCATATAGTGGACAGCGGGCTTACCTTTAACCTCCCGTACCCACTTATCTTAAGACCTCAAAGAGGCGTGGATCTCATCATCTCTTTTGATTTTTCAGCGAGACCAAGTGATTCCAGTCCTCCTTTCAAAGTAAGTGAGATAAGCCATTCCTTTCTTTGTGTTTATAAATTTGTCTGTTGCATTCTTACAGTCAGGTTGGTTGCACATCTCATGGTTCGAGAAGGCCTTAGTGCTACTTTATCGACAGCATTGGAACAATTTGTTTCTATGTCAAGGCAGAATATTGCACTTTGCCTCAGTTCCTGTTTACATGACTCACATGAGATGACTGATACAAAAAGGGCTAATGTGACTTTTTTGAAGTATTTGCTCTGTTGTTTTTATGGAAATCTTGCATTCACACTGAGTTGCAGAATTTTATTTTATATTAGTATTAAGCCATTAACTCACCATTGTGCTAGTGTTCTAGCTCTGTACAGCTGTTCTCTGTGACGCTGTGATGTAAATGAATGGTTTTCTGTCATCATCTTGCAGAAATGTGTCTCAATCACTCTTGTGTTGCTAAATACATAACATTTTGGAATTGGAGCTGACCATTCATTTACATCTCACTAGGATAATCCCAGTACTGGTTTAAATAGGATTCCTGAATCCATTTAGGACAGACCAAAACAGCAACACAAAAATACGAATTAAATGGCATGGCTTTTTTTCAGTAGCAGATGTGGAAAGCACAGCTGTCAGTCTCTACAATGGGTGTGACCTCTGCATCCAGAAAGCTCCAACTGATCAGAAAGGCTTAATGCTGGATCATTTTGGTAGCTGACACAAAAAAAAAGCGCAGCACTTATGAGACTATTGTGAGGTTCTCAAAAAGACACAATATTTATTTGAAACCCAAGTGGATTTTTAAAAATTATTTTTAAGAAAACCAAGAAAACATGCCTGTTGGAGAAACAACTGGCGTTTTTTGTTGCTTTACAGACAAATTTCAATTAGAACAATTTTTTTTTCCTTCCTCTTGCTATCAGGGGACAACCCTACCAACCAACATTAGAAAGTAACAGCAGTAGCAAAATGAACTCTAGATCATTGTTGTCAAATGCAATTTAAAACAAGTTCAGGAGAATAAAAAGGAGTAAAATGACTTCTGTAATCTCTAGATCTCTTGGGAACTACTTTGAAGAATACAGAACTGAGAAACCTGTTATTAGTGCTGAGATCCTTTGTTTTCCTTACTTGCCTGAATCCCACAGTGTGTTTCTGTTGAAGGATTTGCCTCCTTTTTTGTCACAACTGCGTATTTTCCCCATCAGCTAAATTCACTGACACTGCATTGCCATCTCTGAAGCATTTTCTTTTTCCTCCCTTTGTTAATGTTCTGCACTTGAAGTCTATGCAAAAGGCTGTGTATCATCTCTGTTATTCTTAGCCTATGCATTGAACTTGCTGTCACCATCAGCTGCAATTTTCTATATAATTTTGGGTAACATACCATAACATGGGGAGATTGATAGGAAGTCAAGTGGTATCGTGAATTGTCTTCTGTAAGCTGTAATTTTAAAAGGAGAAATCCTTTTACGCACGAAAAAATGGTAGGAAAGTTAAATGGTGCCTTAGGTTTTAATGAAGCCACTGTTGAAGGGAATTGTTCATTATTTCTGAAGCGCAAACGTGTGTATAATAAAAAGAGTGACGTAGCTCCAGCTAATACACAGGTATAGTCCACAAGTATAGGCTGTATGCTAACAGCCTGAAGGACAGAAACCAGTTTTATTTACTGGCTGTGCAGTCCCATTGCTTCTGCTTGCATTACAAAGAGTTCAAAAGTTTGCCTGTATCTATAATAGCACTCTAATGTACTTTTATTACTCCAACACATAGGGAAATCAGCCAGCTGAAGTCTGTGACTCTACTTTTATTTTATCATTTTACACCCACTATGTTTTAATCTCTTCTGTATCCAAAACAGTTGCCCAAAGAAGTGTCCTGTTTCATTCAAAACCAACATTAAAGATGTTGACCTTCTCTCTCCTCTCTCTCACACACCCTCATTACATGCTTTTGAGTCATTATTTACCAATTATTTTGTTTACTGAGTTGTCATAGTTTAAAAAAGCCGGTTTTCCAGACTTACTTCTTCACTTAGCATTCTTTCAGAGGCTGTTCTGTGCTATGATGTGTATCTGAACATAACAACACGTGGACTGATGTTTATTAACTCTCATTGATTTCCATAGCACTGCTACTCAGTTTGCAAGTAAAATTGCAGATGTTTTTTTCTAGCTGTCAGTTCTGTAAATTCACCAAAGATTTATGTGACAGACCAGCTCTTTTCTTCCTGTGACTCATCTCAGGCAGTGAAGATTGGGGAGGCTGAATTAGGTGCTCAGTTCACCATACTGGGTAGTCTGTACAAAGACTGGCCTGATCAGTCCTTCTGTGTAAAAGAAGGGTGAGTTAATAAAACTTTTTCCAGTAACCAGTTTGACCTGTGTGTCTCTACATAAAATCTCACTTTGCAGTGGATGCTTACATGCATTTGTTATCTTTTCAGGAAATTTTGCTTGCTGAAAAATGGGCCAAAATGAACAAACTTCCTTTTCCCAAAATAGACCCAAATGTATTTGATCGAGAGGGCATGAAGGAGTGCTATGTTTTCAAACCAAAGGATACCTCTTCAGAGAAAGACTGTCCAACTATAATCCATTTTGTTTTGGCCAACATCAATTTCCGGAAGTACAAAGCTCCAGGTGAATGCACAGTTTTTGATGCTCGATCTAGCTGTTCCTTTGAAGCTTTGTAATGACATGGTGATTACGTGCTAGAAATGGTTTGTCTCTGAAATAACTCTTAAGTCTGTCTGTGGTAGTTAGGAGTTCAAAAGAGCCATTAAAAAATAAGATGATAAATCCTCAGACCTAACAGGTAGATTGTATTTTTGTATTTGTTCTGTATGCAGGTATTCCAAGAGAAACACAGGAAGAGAAGGATTTTGCAGACTTTGACATTTTTGATGATCCAAATACACCATTTTCTACCTTCAACTTCCAGTATCCCAATGACGCTTTCAAGAGGCTTCACGATCTAATGGAGTTCAACACCCTCAATAACATTGATGTATGTATGACAGTGTGGAAGGGGCTTAAAGGCTTTAGGTTGTTAAGTGGGAAATAAGTGATATGAGTAAAGCCCTAAATCCACCATACAAAAGGTACAGGGGTTTACTTCAGTATTTGCCTGATTGTTATGACATACAAAGTTCTTCCCGCATTCAGTTGTGCCCCTTGCTATTCTTGAAGTTGAGGCTGGATTAAAGCCCATTGTAGAAAGTGGAAGGGAATCTGCTTGATTTTAATGAGGCGTAGAGATAGCCAAGGTAAGTTCCTTATGAGCTGTATACAAGCATGCACAAACTCTGGCATGGTTAACTTGTATCCTTCCAGCCTTGGAAGGAAAGAAGAGTCCAGTCACTTTAGGTGATGCAGTGGCTGGAGTTGCCTGAAGAGAGCTGGATAAGATACACAGTGAGAGCCAGGTGAAGAGAATTTGGTCTCTTCACTTGACCTCTATTTCTGAAGTACTGAAATATCAGTGTTGAAGGAAGTATTATTGTATATCCTCTGTTAGTAATAAACCACTAAGCAAATATGCTGCTGAAAAGGCCAGAGGTGCTTTCCAGTGGGGGAAAAAACAAAAAAAAGAAGTCTGAACAGTATTTCTGGGGTTTAGAAGATTAATACATTATTGTCATCTTCCAAATGGAAAAACTACTGGAGTGTAGTATGTGTGCTTTTCACAATGTTTGAGCCTGTGCTTGTGAGGATCCATCCCAGTTCATATCCTTTTCTAATTTGGTTCCTGTGTTGTTTTTTCATTTTACCATCAAAATCCCTGCAGGGTAACTGAGCAAAGGTGACTCTGTAGGACACAGTCATTATGTTCATGATTTTATACTAAGGTTTTTTACATGATGATTTTCTAATCGAAAAAAAAGAAAAAAAATTAGAAATTTTTTATAAAGTTCTCTGGAAATTTATCAACTCAGTAATAATTATTTCTTTTAATGGATGCAGGCTGTAACTCAACATCATTATCCCAGCATCTGTACAGTGACTCGCCTTATTCACAAGCATAAATGATCAGCCCAGATAAAGAAACACTTTTTTTTCTCAATATAGTAAAGAAATCTTTTTACTTCAGGACAAAGGAAGCAAAAGTGAAGATTTAATCTTTCTCTATATAGTAACTGTTTTCTGTATCCTTTAAGTATGAATGTTCTCCATTTTGATTTACCCTTCAGAATTTCACTAGGGCTTGGTTACATGGTGTATATTCTTTTCTGCCTTCTCTGACCTTGGTGGCATCCAGTTGTATCTTTATTAACTACATTAAAATCAGTGTTTTATATAATCAAGAAAAAGTATTCATAATATTACTCAGCAATCACTTTGTTCAATGATGGAGCAATGTTAAAAGTAGGAGCAATAGTTGCTAACATCTGAAGGGTTTTTTTTGTCTGTTAAATCATTAAAGTGTTAGTTATTTCTCTGGGTGACATGTTGTTCACTGTTTTCAGGTGATCAAGCAAGCTATGGTGGAAAGCATTGAATACAGGAAAGATAATCCATCTCGCTGCTCTGTGTCTCTCAGCAGTGTTGAAGCAAGACGATTCTTTAATAAGAACAATCTTAACAACAACCACACATAGAGGATAAGTCATAGGTCCTTCTTCAAGAAACTGGTTCTACCTTTATAACTGGAGTCAAAAAGACATTATCAAAGCATCACTGCTGCTGAACAGGGCTGTGCAAACCTCTTGAAAACGTTTCCTTGTGGATTTTCAAGTTTCAGTATAATTTTGTACTTTTTTTTTTTTTTAACTAAAAATATTGAAAACATTTCAGTATGCTGATATCCTTATTTTAAAAACTATGATATTAGTTAATTTTGACTATGGTTATTGGGTTCAGTGCCTTTTTTTTCTTACAAAATAGTAAACACTGGTTTCTTGTGGGGCAATTGTCTGATGTTTAATTGATGTAAACTCAGCATATTGTGAAACATAAAATGGAACTAGAAACACAACAGAATAAAATTGTAGTAACAGAGGCAGTATATATACCTGGGCTTGGGCTGAGATTCCAGACTGCTTTCTATCAATGAGAAGATTTCCTCTGACTTCGGTTTGAAAAGTCAGTAATTGCTGACTATTGCTAGGCAGCAGCAGCTCCATAGTATATGAAGTTGCTTAGATGCCTACTGGCTCTGTTAAGGTTGATTTCTTATACTGGAAGGGATTTTGCTTACTAATATCCATTGTTTATATTGGCCTTACCAAAACTCCATCATCAAGCTATATTTTAAATTTCACTTTTCTTGCATGAATGGTGTCTCTTCAAAGAATTAACAAACTGCTGATAGCAAACAGGTATCAAAGAAGCAGGGTTTATACATCTTCAATATTATAAATAGGATCCTTGGTTGGTTATTAATGCTAGTAGACCTTTTGTAACTGATGCTAAGAAGGATCTGCGCTTGAATCTTTTAATCTCAAGTATTTTCACAAAAATTGAAGTCCACTTTACTACTGTTTGAGAATGTATGTATCCACTCCACAGAAAATCCATCATCTTGCATTTTCTTTTGCTTGTTCAACAAAATTAGATTGCTTGAATTCTTGAGCTAGTAACACCTGTGTGTTATTGTTAATTCATGTATTTCTGACCAAAATGTTGATAGATAAATTAAAGGTGATTTTACTTTTAATCACGATTAAAAGCATCACATTTCTGCAAAGGGACAGTGGCAATGTTTACTTGGGGATAGATAAAATGTTCCTAGGTAAGAATGCGAAGTAGTTCAAGTATTAAGGGCTATTCTAAAAAATCTGGTTTTAGTACATTGAATAATGAAAGGCTCTGCATAGACATATTTTATTGTAGTAGCATCTCAACAAGTGTTGAGGTAACTCCGCTGGTGATGCACCTCTGAGAACTTCCAGCCTCCTTTGAAATAATGTAATCAGCAACTGTGTAACTTTGGAAAGAGTAAAAGGAACTGATGTAGTCACTGAGGCCTTGCACTGTGTGCAAGACCTGGGAGCCACACACTTTCAGGGCACTTGGCAGGCTTGTTTTTTAAAGTCTGTGGGATTAACTCTCGGCAAATGTGCCTGGCAGTCCCAGCACTGTTCCATAGCTGCTTTCTTCTGAAGTTTGAAGAAGGTAGTAGAGGCTGAATAGTTTAGCTCAAGGTAAGATTGCTGGCTCTAATGCAAAAAAACCATGCAAAGTTGTGCACAGTGGTGGGAGGAGAAGAACACATCCCCAGTTGCCCTGTGGACTGTTTGTCCCATGCTCCACAGCAGGCGGAGTGAAAAAGCACGCCTTCCGCTAGGATTATCATCATGGTGGAACCAAGCATGTTTTCAGTTGGATTACTTGCAGTCTTATGGTCAGAAGGCATTCATATTTCTCTTCAAGAACCAAAGTGGAGTTTTGATCTCAAGATTTCTGTTGACGTTAATAGGGTTTAGATTTTGCCTTCTTATCTTGCCAACAGGGCTATCAGGATCCTAGCAAGTGCAAAGATCAGGAAAGTGTATCAGGGAATGCCGTCGCTTTGTGCAGAGTCTATTTGAAGCATAGCTGATCTTCTGGTTGGTAGTTTTCTGACAACTTTTACAATAACTGCTGATTTATCATTTTATTGCTAATTCAGTGGCTGGTCCTTTTATTGTGAATTATTGAGCTATTTTTAATTTCTAAAATCTGTAAGCCTGTGGGAAGTAATTATAATGCATTTCTTTTAGCAGCCACTGCACCATCCCTCCTTAAATCTACATGCAGTGTTTCCTGATTAATAACATTTTCTGTATTGATCAATAGGTTTTGTTTCTGTTTGAGTTAGTATACATATAAAATCAAAAGAGAAAATGAAAATAACTTATCTTAGTGCTGCATAATTTAAACACTTTCAATAAATTTTGGAATACAAGAAGAAACTGGTACTGTTATTTTGTTGTAATATTTTATTTTTTATGTTTTCATTTTCCTTTTGTTATTATAATTTTTATTTTATAATATGTACCTACTTTTATGGAAGTGCTTCATCATGCTTTATACAGTTTATGTTATCACAGTGTTATCACACAATAAAAAATAAAACAACTATATTTGGCACTTACTGTTTTCAGACAGTTTAATCATTTGCATGGTATTTTCACTTTTATTGTGAAGAGATGTAGAACAGCTTGATGGTGTGTGGAACCTGGTAGGACAGCTCACAAGCAGGAAATCCAAGGTTTTGCATGTTACTTTGATTTAGATGTTAAAACGACAACTTTTTTGAGCAGTTCAGTGTGTGGGGACAGCACATCCATCTGTGTTTTATTCCAACTGACATATTTTGTTATCAATACTCTGCCAGTATTTTGTGCTGTTTTGTTAAAGAGCGACTACAGCAAATTACAGTATGGATGTTGGGTCTTTGCTGCCCAGATTAAAAAGCAGATCAATAAGGGAAGTTCCTCTAAAACCACTTGGATCAAATAGCTGCTGGCCTGTTGCTTCTCTTTGCTGAGAAATAGCAGCAGTCTGTCATTTGTAGGTACTTCAAGATGCAAAGGCATCATTCGGATAAATAATCTGTAAATATTCTTCTCCCATTACTGTGTGGTGAATATGGCTACAAGTCAGGATCGACAGTCTCTTGGATCTTGTCCTGATTTTTTTCCCCTCCTGGTTAAGGGTTGCTAATATACAGAAAAATGTGTATTTTTTAATTTAACATGTTGCAAACCAGCATCAATTTATTTACTCAAACCATATTTTCTGAATATGTGCTGTAAGATCCAAAGTGTCAGTAAGTTTCAGTATTACCTACAAGAACTCCTCAGGGAGACTTTTTACAAAGGAATGTAGTGACAGGACAAGGGGGAATGGCTTTAAGCTGACAGAGAGGAGATTTAGGTTAGATGTTAGGAAGAAATTCTTTACTGTGAAGGTGGTGAGACACCGGCACAGGTTGCCCACAGACGCTGTGGCTGCCCCATCCCTGGCAGTGTTCAGGGCCAGGTTGGACAGGGCTTGAAGCATCCTGGTCTAGTGGAAGGTGCCCCTGCCCATGGCAGGGGGTTGGAACTGGAGGAGTTTTAAGGTCCCTTCCAACCCAAACCATTCTATGAATCTGTGACCAATAGGTCTTAAAAGTATTAGAGGCATCAATAGCTTGTGGTCTAAAACATCTGTGGACAGAGTAACAAGTGTCCCAGTATGCACCAAACTCTTGAGCCAACATTGCTAAGAAATTGCAGTGGTGTAGGTACTGGTATGGGCTTTCTTGTTTTGGAGCAGTGTCTGTCAGGGCAGGCATACCTCTTATAGAATCAAAAAAGTTAGTCCTTTGTTTCTTATTTTGCCTTCCTTCAGTCCCTGGTTTATCTTGTTTATTCCTGCAACTGGAATACCTAGAAGGCAGCAAAAAGTGGGCTTAGAAAATGAATTATTTCAGATGTCGGAAATTATTTTAGGTGATGATTGCAGGAAATGGAAGTGCCATCATGCTAGCCTGAAGTGACTGCAAAGAGCTCAGCACTGAAGATAAGAGCTGCTCCTGAAAAGCAGAGGTGGACAATGTGTCTGTCCCACTTCAGGGAAGCCAGGCACCAGACCTGGCTCTGAGATTGCATTTCCTGTCTGTAAGACCTTTGGGCAGTCCTGCTGGATAGGCATCTGAAATCTCTACTTGCCTGTTTCCTTTAACAGCAGAAGTGAATACTTGGAATAAAATCCTGTTGATCCAGAAAGCATGAGAGCGGGGGCCTCAAGAGTGTTTGCATCAGTGAGAAGGAAATTCATTTTGGCAGGGAAACAGGGCTGCAACAAATGTGCTTTTTGGTTTGACCCAGCATATTTTGTCAGTGGGTTGAACCTTGAGAAGTCAGTGTGAATGGTTTGCAGTGTCCTCTCTAGCACAGCTCAGATCACCCACAGATCTCTGCTTTTGCAGCACCAATAAGCTCAGTTTTGAGGAGAGCTGTTCAGCCGCTCTAGACACATGAACGGATGTGAGATCAGTAACACTGGAGAGAGAGTTGTGCAACCCCATGCATTTACGTAACGTTTGCTCTGATCTCACTCAAAGCAAAGGCATGTAGATGTTTCCTGAAGCTGTAAATTCACCTATCACTCTTACTGCTTTTGCACTTCACATACGGCCTAGATTTGTGTACTGATGTGACTCAGCCAATTAAGTTATATATACTGGCCCTTCTCACGCTAGGTAAAAAGTAAAGACCGTCATAGTTCACAGGCAAGGAATTCCCCATGACAACAAAAACATGAGACTCTTTTTACATGCAAAGAACCAGCAGTGCAGCAATGAAGTTGCCAGAGTGCCTTGTTAACCTTTAGACTAACCAAAAAGTACAATATTCAATACAATAGGAACAGGAATTCCCTGTGTGACCATTTAACCCTTGAGTGCCAAGCCATGCAAATTTGATTCAAGCAGAAATTAGGGACCAAAGGCCATGCCAAAAGACTTCTCTTCAGGTTTTCTGAGGATATGTATGGGAAGAGAAGACCCAAAGCAGGCAGCCATGAGCTAGGGCAGACCTCAGTTTGGGAAGAGTGACCTGGACCCCAGGGATGCCACAAGTACAGCCAGGCCTGAGGAATGAGTGAGAGCAAACAGACCACTGGAAGGGAAACCAGGCATATGCTGGTGCAAGGACTGGAGTAGGAATGTTTGATATCTGCAGAGTGGGACCATCCTGACAGAACTCTGGGCTTCCCTGTAGCCCTGCTTCTGAAGTCATCTGCCCTGTTTGTGAGGTCTTCCCGAGACTTGCCAGAAAAAGCATAGAGAATTTAACATTGACCCAACTTTAATACTTTAAAAGTATTTTGCCTTTAATTAGAGCAATGCTTTCCAGCCTGTCCTCCTTGAAATCTGTAGGCAAGCTAGAAGCAGAAACCTGAACGCTTTGGAATGGTTTTGGTCTTTGTGTTTCTATCTAATTCTCACCCAGATACATTTTTTTAGACCAGTGAAAAGTGAGCAGGGAAAAATAAGCAGCTCTGTTATTCAGGTGTGAAACTATAACTTCTGCCATTATAGAAAAAGCTACATAGGCAAAGTTATACAATTTCTTTGTTGCTATTTTCTAATTTAGTTTCCTCACCCAACTTTCTGGATGGGATCACAGAGATGGGTGGCTGGGGCCAGCGCTTGATCTTCACAGGATATGGAAACTTGCCTCTTCTGTAAAGCAGATCATTAAGTGCTTACGATGAGGAAATTAATGTAGGAGGCGCATTCCACATCCAGCTTGTGTTAAACACGCTGTAGGCATTTTGTTGCCGACACATTGTTTGGGGTGTGTTCTGGAAAATATGAAATGGAATTCATGTGATGATACTCAAAGAAATTCAGGCAAGTGTTTTGCCAGCGTAATTTGGAAGTAGAAACACTGATACTTTGCAGCTGTGGATTTAATACAAATCCTTCCTCCTGGTCCTGTTTTGCTAAACGCCAGGGATTTGCTACAGGACATTTTTGTATTATGGTCAAATGCTGTTTATGACACTAACTAATCCTTGCTAGCTGTCAACAGAAATAGACACAGCCTGGACAGCAGAGATGATGGTATCTGCGTGCTGGGGAATGCAGATGTGAAAGTCTGTCTGCTTGTCCATAGCCTCGGGGCTTTTGCTTTTAGCCATGATGCCAGGATGGCCATGGCTGCAGAGGAGGTGTGACCTTGCTTACCTGTGGATCTCAGGGCAGGATGAGCAAATGTGGCTGGACCAGAGGAAATGAGGACTGACTCAGTGGCAAAAAGTCTTGTTGGTGCTGAAGTGGGACTCATGCCATGGGCAGTCTCTGAAGTTGGTTTTGCCATCCTGTTGCAGCATTCGCAGCTGACGATTAAGGCTGGGAGGAACCAACAGCCTGACAGCCTGCACAGTGTTCAGCATTTTCCCCTTCACCTAATAAAGCTGCTGAAAAACCAATTAAGTAGTTTAGACTCCAGTAACCTCTTCCGGTTTTGAACTGGTGCTTTTTTGACCTTGCAGAAGTTTCAAAATTTAATAATGCTGATTAACTATCGTTCGCTGTTCCTCCCTCAGCTTCAAGTCTTTTTAAGCATCTTGTTTAAAGCCACATACCCCGTCACTCCCTCCCCCCTCTCTCCTTCCCACCATTCCTTTTTGGGTGGAGAAATTTCTTTCAAAGAGGTTTAGAGCAAATTTCAGTAACTCACTGGACCACAGACCTTTTTCTGTTATTGCATGCCTGTGTGTCTTTCTAATTTATCAGGCAGTGTTGGACAAGGAAGGGCTTGCCAGAAAATAAATGAGATAATAGTTTTGCATCTGAAATCCTTACTGTGTCTCTGTTGGTTGCTTCCATTTCTTCTTTTATTTTTATTTTCTTCTTGAGCCTGAACCATTTCTTCCTTAGGCTGATGTGCTATGCCAAGCAACTTTGTGTCTGTTTGCCAGCAAGTGGGTGGTGACCCTAGGAGTGATGGCGTGCCAACAGCATGTGTTGTGTGAAGCCTGTGTGGCCATGGGCTTCGGCAGTGAGGTGCAGAAGCTGTTCACCAGTGTTATATATTCTTAATTCCCCAGGCGGAACATCTATGCTCTCTTTTCCTTGTCACTCTTCCATGGCATTTCAGAAAGAGGATACGGAAATGATGCCTAGATTAGTTAGATGCCTGTAATTAGTAGTCTTCATTAAGTTGCTAATGTGTAATGGTTGCATCAAGCAGTAAAGGAGATAGTGGCAACCATGGGTCGTAATATCAAACGTGAGCAATAGAAATAGCAAAAGTTCACACCTAATTTTTCTTCATTCCACAGAAGAATAGCTTAAAATTCAGTTCACTTCCCTGGTCAACCCAGCAGGCTCATCTTCCTGCTGCCGCTGTCTATTTAGATGTCCTGTGTGAAAGCAGGTGGGCAGTTAGAGTCTGCTGAGACCCCCTTCTCCAGAGCAGCACAAGGGCCAGGGGAGCTTTGCCTTTTTCTGATTTAGTTGCACAAAGCTCTGTAACACAGCTGTGAGCTGGGATAGCCAGAAGACCAGAAGATCCAGCAGCAGGGTGCGGGGTGGTGTGATGGAGAGCCAGGCAGCTTGCCCAGTGACTGAGCGGCTCCGGATGTGGTCATGGCAGAAAACCCAAAACAAACCAAAACAGGGCAAAATAAAAAAATTTACTGGTTCACCAACAGTTTTAATGTTTTGCAATTTGCTTTCAGTATGGAAAATGCTGAACAAAAGGAAAAGCATCTGGCTGGCACACTGGTCCTGCCACCCTGGAAGCAGCCGTTCTCCATATTTTTGTTGTTTCCAGCTCCCCTGATAAGCTGCTGGAGCTATGTCACCCCCTGCCCTGATCCAGACTCTCTAGATGCTGCAGCCCTGGCCCAGCATGAGCAGTTGGAGTCCTGGAGCTGAACCACTTGTAAACAGCTCACTGTGGTAAAGTTCTAACATTTCACTCCAATGTAAAATTTCAACATTTATGCCCTGCAGTGTGATGAGAGCCAACTTTTCTCCTATGTTGTGTAATGTAATAAATGTCAGATTAAAAAATTCAACTTCACTGAAACATATTTTTTATAATTGCCCATGGTGTTGTAAGATGTTCTTAGCATCTTAACAGATGCAACTGAATCACAGTTTTCTAATGGCAAACTATCACTGTGGAAAACAGCTTTTGTTAGTATTCTCCTAGTTCCCACTGTGGCAGAATACTCTTGCAGAAATCTCTTGTAAACACAAAGCTTTGTCTTATGGATCTGTAGGTAATACCCAAGTGATGGTCTTCAGGCTTCTAAGTAAACACAGGTTGCTTAGGAAAAATAATTTTAAACCTGGCCTTCATCTCCCAGCAGAAGCAGGAAACAGTGCTCAAGAGCATCCCTAATGCCAACTTTGGCTCCTTCAGTGTTTGCATCACCACCAGCATTCCCCCTCCTCACTGCTGTGGGCTGATGATTTTTAGCAGATTGATGTAATCCAATGCTGCAAGGACAGTCCTATGGAATGATGCTCCGCTCCTTGGAAAGCCTGGGCGAGCTCCAAACCTCACTCATCAGAGTTGATAAAGTCCCCAAGATAGAACAAAGTGCTAAATGCAATGATATATGAGCTTAGTGAATGGGGATTTAATGATTCATGAGATTTCTCCTGGATGCACAAACACACTTTTTTGCAGAACATTAATGCTAAGTGCCTCTGAGCAATCTGGTCACCCATCAGGTGAGGAGGATATAACCTGCTTGAAACTGAATGAGTCCTTCCTGTGACTCAAGGACAGGCCACCACACAATCAGTCCATCAGGCTGCAGAAATGCTAATTAACCTTGGCACAGAAATTATGTGAGCTTAAAACTGAACATGTTTCAGCCTTCCTTTATAGTAAGGCATGTCTGCCAATTTGTTATTAGATTTTTTTCAGCAACCTTATCTCAAAACATATTCTAGTTTCAGTGGTATTGTAACAATTGCAAGGCTGTGGGTTTTTTTTAGTATAATTCTGTATATGGACGCAAGACATTAATGAATAAATTGTTGAACAGCTTTGCATTTTGTGGATTCTGTAAAATTTAAGGAAAAAGTGGAGAAGACATTGTCAGTTTCTCCATGCACTGAGCTGCTGAGTTTACCCTAGTTCACTGTTCAAGACTGTTAGTTTAGTTACTTAGAGTATGGTTATTTGCTAAGTAACCTACATATCAGCCCACCTGCTTTATAGCCATCTGTGGCTATGAAAATCCTTGCCAGCCTGAGACTTATGTTGCGACCAAGGACAACTGTATGTAAAAATAAAAAGAAAATAAACCTCTGCTTCTAAAAGTAGGCAAAATCAGATTTCCAGCGGTCTTGTGGCAGCAACAAATTAAGGAAGAGATGCTGGCCCTTTCTCTTGTCTAGTAGGAATTGCAAGGAGTCAGCATTCTCATATGAGAGTGGTCTTGGCCATTTGTTGATAACCACAGAAGGTGATCCTCACACATGTCTCTGCTGGAGCCATCAGTATACACGTGCCTTAGGTTCCTGCCGTATCTGCACATGGACCACTGAAGGCCAGGCGTGTCTTCTGGGGTTTCTGTTTACAGCTGTTTAAAAGAGATTGATTCAGATGTAGATTATTTACATGCACTGATAATATGATGGGATGTTTGATCTCCAACTGTTTTTTACCAGTACTAAAAATTCCTGCTACTATTTCCTGAACTTGCTTGCTCTTCTCTGTCATATTTCTTTTTCCCTGCTTCTGAAGGTTATGATAATTGAATATACCACCTAGTGGCCTCTGGGACTTTTTATATTTTGTAAGCAGTAGGTGAAAATCTCTGATTAAAAATATACTTCATCAGAATTTCACAGTGGGAGGAGTCATGCAGATGCAGGGATGGGGAAAGAGCAAGAGGGATGGAGGCTGACCAATCAAAAGAGAATAAATTTTAGCACATCTTCCCCATCCAGCCATAGGTATCTCTAACAGCTGGACAACCATCAAAGACCAATGGAAGTAATCCTGCCCCCCCCTTTTGTTTTTTCTAGTTGCTACCTAGTAACGTTTTCAAACTACTCCATTATTCAGCCAAACAGAAACAGTAATTAGCTGTCATGTTTTTCCCAGGTGTGTACAGCATTGTTTTAAGCCTCCAACCCAGAACTAAACAAACTTTTAGTTCCTTCTTAGTTAATATTTGCCTGTGCAAATAAGGCTGTGGTTATTTCACAGCTTGTCTTGTAATAGTTACCTGGTTTGTTTTCTCTTCCTGTCAAAGAGTCACAAAATCCTGAGGCTGGAAAACAACTAAAATATTGCATCCAACTGTCGCTTATATTTATCTGGATTTCTGCTTAAGGGCAGTCACACCAGGACCTGTATTTTTATCCAAAACAATCCCTCTCCAAGTAATAGCTAAATTTGCTTTGGAATTCACAAAATAAGTCCATAATGAGAGTTGTTTCAGAATTTAAGGAAACTTTCAGAATTGTGTAAAAATAACTAGAAATGTCTCCAAAGGCAATGAATTTTGTAAGGGTGAGAAATTTTAACAAGTACTTCAACATTTTCTTGGTTTTGTATTACTACAGAGCATTTTTGCTAGTTGTAAAAAGAAAAAGGAGTCCAGACAAATGTTTTGTCACTTCAAATAGCTTAATTTTAAATTCTGTTTCTTAATTTCATGTTGGTTAGAGTTTGAACCAGTTAGGTAGTTGAGGATAAGGTTTGGTGCTGAAAACCCATGTGGTTAAGGTTCTGCAAACAGCCACAATGATGGAAGGAATGATGTTATTCCTTCTACCATGGAAGGAATTAGTGAACTTTCTCCTGAGTTAGTACTTTGACTTGAAGATGAGTCTAGTTCACCCTCACGGGCTACTGTTGTTACAGCAGTGAAGGTATGGCAGATCCCAGCACTCTGATGGGTTTTCCTGAAGCAGGGAAACACCACTTGCAGCACAGAGCTGCTGATGAGATCTGGGTGTTGCCACAGCAACGGGGACCACCCTCCGAACCTATAAAAGGCAGCCTTGGGTGCATAAGCAAACAGCGTGTGGTATGACCTGCAGTCCAGGAGCAATCCAAGAGAGGCTGAGTAGGGCGGGTGAGAGGATCAGGGGTGCAGGTTGTTTTCTCCTCTCTCCTTTCAGTTGCATGCAGTGACATTAGAGGAAACAGACAGACCTAGTCATTAATACATTGCTCTGTGGCTGGTGTTGCTGCCACAATTTGGGATTTTTGGTAATGGAATGGCCTGCATGACACCAGGTTTGCTGGTGTTGGATGGGATTCACCTTTCTTAATGGGGGAAAATGGTCTTTGCTCATGACCTAGTGGGGCTTATTGAAAGAACTTTAAACTATATGTCATGGAGGAGGGGGATGATATCAAGCTTGCCTGTGACATGTTGTGGGATGAGATGCCAGAGTGCTAGTGAAGACCCCTGCCTGGTAGAAGGGCACCTGAGGTAATAGGAGACAACAGAGAAACACAGGTAAAACACTCCAAAGGAAATTAGGTGTTCCTCTAACAGGGTGATGAGACGGACAGCTCAGCTGAAGTGCCTCTACACACAGCATGGGCAACAAACAGGAGAAGCTGGAAGCCATTGTGAAGCTAGAAAGCTATGACCTCATGACCATTATTGAAACTTGGTGGGATGGCTCCCATGACTGGAGTCTGGCTATCAGTGGCTACAGGCTATTTAGAAGGGATAGACAAGGAAGGAAGTGTGGAGGGGTTGTCCTCTACATCAGGAGATGGATAGAGTGCAAAGAGTTGTCTCTGAGGAATATCCATGAGGAGATTGAAAGCTTATGGGTAAGAATCAGAGACTGAGGCAACAAAGCAAACCTTGTGATTGGTGTCTACTACAGGCTGCCCAGTCAGGGCAGGACTATTGATGAATAGCTTACTCCAGCTATAGGGGGCTTACTCCAGCTACAGGAGGCATCGTGCTTGCAGGCTTTTGTCCTGCTTGGGACTTCAGTCACCCTGACATCTGCTGGAAAAGTAGCATGGAGAGCTATAGGCAATCCAATAGACTCCTGGAGTGCATTAAGGATAACTTCTTAAGCCAGATAATAAACAGCCCTACCTGGGGGGTGTGATACTGGACCTGATGATCACCAATGGAAACGAGTTAATTGGTGACATCAAGGCAAGAGGCAGCCTGGGCTGCAGCGATCATGCACTTGTGGAGTTGCGGTCCTGAGGAAGGTGGGACAGGCAAAGAGGACCCTGAATTCTAGGAAAGCCAACTTCCAGCTCTTCAAGGAGTTAATCATTAGGACCCCCATGGAAATTGCCTTTAGGGACAAGGGAGCAGAACAGAGCTGGCAGACTTTTAAGGATTCTTTCCACAGAGCCCAAGAGCTCGTGATCCCCAGGTGTAAGAAATCTGTTAGATCCTATGCTCGCAGCAATGCTCAGGTTTTGGTCCTTGTTCTCTTAAACAAAATGATTCAGCCATTTTAGCAGCTTGAAGATCTGTCCAGTTGACCCTTTCAAAAGTGTTCAGCTGTCCTCTGTATGTTGCCATCTAAATCAGAATGATAGAAAAGATAAGGCAGACCCAGTATATGGGGAAGGAAGGAAATATATCTTTTCAAGCACTGTAAAGACTTTTCATTCTAGTAGGTGAAGTGTTTAAATTCAAATGTCATTTTTGAGTACTTTCAAGAAATTTGTTTATCAGTTACACTGCTTGTAACTCACAGTAAATGCTGTAAATAAATACAGAGCATGCACTATATTGGATAAGAAATTAATTTCCGTGTGCTTGAAAAATCTTATACTGAAGACAGAGTGCTCTTCTGAAGTAATTTATGCTTAGGGGAAAAACATTGAAGGTGCAAAAAGTGGTAGTTATCCACTGATTGCTTACTAGTAAGAAGATCAAGCAAATTACAAATGCAGCTGGAATGACTTCAGACATAAGTCAAAAGAAGTATTCTATAAGGAATGGAAAAATATGACAGGCTTTTGCCATGTTAATAAATGCATGAAAGACTCCCTTTTAAAGTGAAATAATTCAACTGTATTGTTAAGCTTCATGGGGAGAATAAATACATTCTTCCATTTGCAGAATTTCCAGTTAAATCAGAACCTTGCTGGCAAACTAGCTACTTACATCTGTGTTGGTTTTTACTGTGGTCGCATGAAGATTGCCCATTGTGGTAATGGCTTTTGAGTCTGTTGTCATCCTGCTGTTAGGCAGAGAGCAATTGAAAGGGAAAAATAGGAAAAGAAATTGTATGCCATGCAGGCAGAAAAAAAACCTAAGCCACAGGCTGAAAAGAAACTCATAGACTTTGCTGGAATTATGTATAAAGAAAAGAAAACCATGTGGCTGTGCGTAACTTTAATGCTCTGTTGTTGTGCTATTATGCCATGAAAATAGTTTAATTAAAACACTTACAGCACTCCAGATGGAACATGGCTTTCAAGCAGGTGTATACAGCATGAAGTCTACAGCATGAAACCTCCAGGGCAATTTTTCCCTCTTCAAAATACACAATGGGTCCATTGGCTTCAGCGCAGAATGAAATCTTGGAGTTTTCTCAAAAGTATGTTTAAATATTGGCAGCTCCACCATCCCCCCATACCCTGTTTTGGTTTTTTTTTATTTTTAGGCAAGTGACAACTAGAGAAAGACTGCTATGAATCTAGACAAATACCCTATAAATGAGGCTGTTAAAAGTTATCTTCTGCTTCAGCTCCTTTCCCTTGATAAAATAATGGGGTGGATTTATGGGATGTTTTCCTTTCTGCTAATTGGTGTTAATTGCTAATTGGTATGTCCTTCATTTGAGTTCAGAAAACCTTTAATACAAGTAGCTATAGTAAAATATAATAGTTATAGCTTAGTGACAGTCAGCTCTGAAGTACTGGCTTATCAGTCTCTTAAAATCATGCAAGTACTTATTTATTTGTATAAATCTATTTTTAAATGCCTATAATGCCTTGGCTTCAGTGAAATATCTTGATAGTGAATTTCACAGACAAATTTTAACCAGACCTTTCCCCCATTTTTTTGTGCCTCTTTCAATGTATTGTTGGTCATCAGCTTGTGTTCATAGGATGAAAGATCAAGGAACAATGACTTGCTTTGTTTAACTTTACTAATTTCTACACTAAAAAGCTTATTTTTCTCCATCTGGGAATACACTGAGGCTGCAAGTCAGGCCAGTTGCTTGTCCTTTTACATCCCCTGTTCAGGAAAACTGAGGCATTTGGTGATGGAGATTTCCCCGTGGTGGTCTGGCAGCAGAGACCACAAATTTAAGTCTTCCACCCTATTACCAATGTTGAACTCTATTTTTTGATACTACCTTGAACCGTCTGTCTTTTTGCATGTGTTTTATGCACCTAATTTTGTTTTATCCTTGAATGCTTTTTTTGGCTATTAGTCTCTGAACTGGACTGTATGTAAATATATTTTATCCAACCATGTCCATATTGCAATACCATGGTATAGAAATGCAGGATTGATCAAGACATCAACAGCATTCAAAGCTTCAATAGAGTAATAGTCAAACTCTGAACTTCAGTAGTTTTTGCTTAAAATGTAAATACTGGGTATTCACTTCTAACTTTAAACCTGAGAAATTTCAGCTTAATGAAACTGAAAAAGGGACTGAAAATGCCTATAGGAATATTTAATATGGAATTTTGCATTTATTATGTGCTCTTCTAAGGTTGTATTAAACTGAAGCTGGAGCAAGTAGAGGAAGTCAAGGGCCTGTGTTAAATAAATCAATCAGCAAAAAAGTGGGAAAGGAGCAGATTGTTTATTTGGGCTACTCTAGGCTGCAGTAACCCATGTAGACGCTTGGAAGCTAACAATTCAGGAAAGCTGCCAATTCCAGAGTGGAAAGGGCTGCTCCTTTCCTCTTTTCGTACAGTTGAAAAAAACCCCAAAGCGCAAAGCAGCCCTGCCAGGTGCTGCTATTTGTTTTTTAACCTGTCTTGATAATCCCGCACAACCGGCATTCTGCCGGGCAGATCCCCAGCTTCAAATTAGTTTCACAGGTGACATCCACTGGTTTCTGGGCGCCTCCTTTTGGTCCCACTGGGGATGGGTCACTCCTGCTAGGCTTGTGAAACTTGTTCTTGTCACGATCTATTAACTTCTGACCGGGCTTTCAGTAAAACAGTATTAAAATAAATGCAAGTGAGACCCTCAGAATTTGTTTACGACTTGGTTAAAAGCAGAGCCATATTGCAGCAGTGCTTTACAACGTGGTCCTCCAGTAGGCTATCTCCTGTGAGGACTGGCAGCAAAACTTGCAGGTGCCAGTGAGAGCTGGATCATAAGTGTACGACTTAAATGCATTTCCCATATCCTGCTTTTAAGCTTCCCTATACGATGATGAGATCTGGGGCATGTAGTCAGGTCTCCTCCATTTGGTGTTGAACACGGGGCTGATGTATGGGCTCTGCCCTGGAGTTCTGCTCGTTTGTGAGGAATGCCATGAATGTGAATGACAGCAGCTCATTAGAAACATCCCTGCAGCATCAGCTGGAAGTTTAGTAACATCATACCAAGAAAATGGGAAAAATCTGCAACTCTGAAACTATTTCCAAAACTGCCTCTGTAAACCATACATTTGTGAGCAGAAATAATAGTCTTTAATTGTTTTGATCAGATGATGTTTGTCTAGTTGCATTTTTTTGGGGGGGGTTTGGTTTTTTGTGTGTGTGTGTTTTCTGCTTGGTTTATTGTGTTTGTTTGTTTGTTTATTGAGTTATTATTATTATTTGATATTTTTGTGGGTTTTTTCGTCTGTAAGACTAGTATGTGCCAGATCTGTCAAAGAAACCCACTATACCCTATAGGGAGAAAGTAGTCAGATGTGAAAACATCAAAGAATGAGATTCAGCATCCTTTTCATTAACTCACAGAAGCACAGGTGCAGTTCTCTGTTGCCTTTCTTCTCATTCATCCAAACTCCTGCATAACTGATGAAAGTTTCAAGAACCGATGAAGACAATGCATTTCAGTTCCTTTGTTATTATTCTCAGGAAAGCAGACTTTCCCAGCATGGCATGTGTTGGAGGGTTTTACATGATGGTCTATGAGCCCCTGGTGACATGCAGAGAGAAGACTGAGCAGATGGTGATGGTTTTCCCTTGGGATCTTGCATTAACATTTGGATGAAAATCTCATTCCTTAGTTCCTTAATGTTGAGTGCTTGAGTGACTCTTGGGGCATTATCTGAGGAATTGCAAATGAAGGAGGTCTGCATAACCACAGGTGGGATGGAAGGTGAGCATTTTAGCTTAAAATGAGCCTTTCTGCCCAGTGCCTGCAGTATGTAAGCCATCATAGTATCTGAGCCTTTCAATGTCATCATCCCCTGAGCTTTTCATCAAACAGGTTTACCTCCCTATTCTAAAACTAAACGTACTTTTCAGACTAATTAAGAGACTTGTGCCTTCGGGCCACTTTCTCTATTTAAAGAGGAGGAATTGCAGCACTATTAGTGGTGCTAATTAGATAAATAACAGTTTTGCAGCCTTTCTCAAGTCCTTGAAAGAGAAGCAGAAATGGAAGGAGTTAACTGTTGCTGCTTTTTCACAAGAGGAATTTGGGCCGCAAAGCTCTTAGAATGACTTGCTGACTTATAGTCTGCCTTATAGTTTGCAAGTTTTATGATGCCACCCAGGATCAACTTATTTTGCCATTAAAGCGAGATAGAATGATAAAACTAAAAAGCAGTCTGTAAATACCAGCAACAAGGGGTGCCAACCTCTGCGTTTTTGTAATGGATGGGGACTTAGACATTTTTATGTTCCTCTTTATTTGCAGTTTAGCTCTAGCTGGGGGAGACAACATTAATTGCCAAAAGGTAGAGAAAGAAGAGTGCAACTAATAACAACAAGAATTCATAGGACTGTGGGATGATTTGGAAAAGCACGAGGATATTGCTTCATATTAGTCTATCTAGATCAGATATTAAGGAATCATTAAAAGAACCCATAGACAATTTTAAAGGAATGGAGGGAGGCCTAGAAATATATTTTAGGCTAAAAAGTCCAGGTAATGAAAGCAAAGCAAAAAGTAATGGGATTAAGCTGCATCAATTATAGTGAAAATGTTCTCCCCACTAACCTTCAGTGCAGTGTTTATTCTTCTCACAGGTATGACTTGAGCATCCATCATGTCTGAGAACAGCCCTGGATTTTACAACCAGAAGTGGGATTGCCTTCAGCCCTAGAAAAGCTACGTCTGTCTTTCATCATAGGGTACCTACACCTTGCAATAGGAGAGGTCAAGCACTGCTCCCTGCATGCTCTGAAGGTGGGCAGCAAACTGCAAAGTTTCATTTGCTGAGGATCTCAGCTCAGCTGTATTTGTCATGGCAGTTTTGTTCAGGTGCAGCAGACCACCAGTGAAATGCTCTGAACAAAAACTTGGTAAGCTGAGCTTTTCTCTTGGCACAGCATTTTTGTGTTTGTTTCCCCTCCCCCCCCTTTCAGAAGACATTTAGCAGAATTTTGCTCAGTTACACCCAGATTCAATACAATCATTAAGAAGGAAAAGAACTGGAAATCAGTACACCTCTGACTAGTTGATCTGAAAATTGGAATTATTCCATCAAATCTCTTTAGTTTTCTCCTTACCTAGAAAATGACCAGGTTTTCCTGGGGGGAGCTGTGGAGAAAAGGTCAAGAGAAAAAAAAGAAAAACAGGTAGAAATTGTTTGCTAAGAATAAGTTATTTCCGTCTTCTCTTTTATTTCATAGGAACCTGGAAACAAGCTGAATTAAAATCACTAATTATAATTGTTTAATCTGGAGATTAAAAAGCTGCCTGAATGCCAAAATTTCATTTGAAATAGAAATTTCAGGTAAATTCAGTGAATGTCTGTCTTAAGCAAATGAAAGACAAAGCACTGGCTGTGGCGATTGGTTAGCCACTGTGGGAGTTTGAAAGTTTGCTTGTATATTCTGGGCTGAATACAGAGTGGAATTTTGTTTCACTCAGCTATTCCCGTAAGGGGTTAATCATGAAAAACTGAAAGCGGCTTAAAAGGTAGTTTAACCTATTAGTGCTTTGATCTGATCTTGCAAAGTTGAATTTTGAAGGAAGTATCCCAAGAAGAAAATATGTATGCATTTGTATGTACAAAACACCCTGATAATGCTATGAATTTCCTTTTCTAATTTTGAACTCAGTTTTGACAATGGGTCATAATTTTAATACAGACAATGAATGAAAAAATGATATATAAAAAAGATATATAAAGAAGCAATCTGTAGTCCAAGTAAGCAGTAACAAACTGAATTAGTCTTATATTTTTATTTTGTTGATAATGTCAGCTCGTAATATCTTGATCAAAATCATATTTTCATTTCTTTGAGCAGAGGGATCAGGGAGATGGAGATGAGGATGATGCTAATGTGTCACTTTGGGGTCTAGCAAATTTGCACTGAATACTGGGATATAGATGCCATTGGATAAATTCTTATTTGTACATTTATGTTGCTAAATTGCTCTTATAGTAAAAGGGAATTTTTCTTTTTCCAGGTATCATATCTACCTTGAAAGCTATAGCAGTAAAATGTGACACACAGTTGTCTCTCAGGGCTGCAAAGCATATCAGCTGAAGAACCTTGAATATTAAGTTGGATGGTCCTAAAATGGTGTGTTTGGGATTTTGCTTTCAAAGCTGTATTATTAGTCAGGCCCTGGTTTGCATGAAGTACCTGAGGCTGCCTCCAAGATGATATAAAGTTTTATTGCTTTCGCAGTAGATGGAGTGGTGAAGAAATGCTCAGCAGGAATATATTTATTCGCAATTTGCTTGGTTAGCATACTGTAGAATGCAATTTTGTTCTTTTTTTTAGAAGTTAAAAAGTGTGCAGACTTCCTGGTGTCTCATGCTCCAGGTAGTCTTTAACTTCAGTGCTGTTACTGACCTCTCTCTTCTGGTAGCTTGGTCCTCAGGAATTCCCAGGCCAAGCATGGGTCTCCAGACACCCCTCCTTGAGCAGGTATATTATATTGAGGTGAGAGCTGGTCTGCCTAATGGGACTCTGCCGGCTGGCATAGCTGGTTGCTGTTTCTGAATGTGACTTCCAGTTTATTCCTGATGTTAATTTATTTGTGGCAAACTTAACAAGGTTTTTTTCCTCTGGGAAATAAAAAAAAAAATTTTTTTTAAAAAAAGTCATTTATTCAAAGCTAGTCTGGTATATTTTTAGGTATGACAGGAAGAAAGCAGAGGGAAGGAGAAGGCACCTAATGTGTTATGAGTTGATGAGGAAAATTGGACTGTGAGGATCTGACTTCTCCAGTAACAAAAAACTATAAAGAAGGAACAAATTCCACCATCAATTTGACTCCTGACAAAATTACCTCACAATTCTGATGTATTTAAGAGTTAGCATAAGACAACATAGGTGGAATCCAGTTTCCAGAAGAGGCCGCTAGAAGCTGTTAATCATGTTTAAGCACGTATGGAACAGATACCAGTCCTTATGGAGGCTTCCTTTAGCACAACAGAAAGCTGCAGAAGGAGCTAGAGCAAAACCCAGAGCGAAAAATAATAGACATTTGGGAAGAAGAATAAATGAACCCAAATCTTATGGTCTTATAAAATTTGCCTCAGAGAGGGTGAGCTGAGTTATCTAGATTTAATTCTTCAGATCTTTAAATAAAATTTCGGGTAATCATTAATTACAGTTGTGTAATCAATGTGTAAATTATTGAAAAATTAAGGTGTGAAGCATGATCTGAAGTGAGTAGAAAGTATGTCTTAAATTGCCAAAAATATCAAGAGTTACTGGTAGTACAGTAAATTAGAGATGGTTGCTTTCATGTGCGAGTAAGAGAAATGTAGCATTTCCTCTGAAGCTTGATCTTTCCTTCTAGTTCTTCACCAGGAATTACCAGCAGGAAGGAAGATTCCTGCTATGAGCTCTCTAATTTGGGAGTCCAATATGTCGCATAGAAATCTTGATGGTATACCCTTGAAACTGGTGTAGATATTATGCTATTATTAGGATATGGTTACCAGAGCAGTGTGCCTGCATGTGTCCATAGGTATATCTACCTTCTAATGGATTGCTGTTCTTAGAATGCATAATTCAGTGACCCAAGATCAAGACAGTATGTACATGCAGCCTGTGCTGATATATTATTTGCACACAAGAACCGAAGATTGTAGCAGGGGGCCCCCAAATTCCAAGCATGAGATGCTAGAGGCCTTGACAGCATGGGACACAGAATGGTAACTACTTGTAAACATGTACCAGGCATTACTGGTGCTTAAAGGATGTAACCGTGGATACTGGATAAAGCTGATTTTAGGTATAACAAAGAGAACAAAGAATAAGCATCCAACATACAGCAATTCTATCATATATAGTCAAACTTTATATAACATGGAATTTATACACCAATGAGGAGAAAGTAAGTAAGCAAGCAAACCATTAGGGAAGTAATAAAAATAACCTGCATAGACTCAAGAGTGAAGAGGAAGAAATCCCATCATCAGCGTTATAATCCTCCTAGTGAGATGTGTGGGATGCTGCTGCTGATGTAATGACATTCAGTGAAGGGCGGGTGTAACACCAGAAAAAAGGGTAGCTATGAGAGTTTTGCATATACGGATTTTAATTATATCATCATTGCAAAAGAGTTGTTATAATTGGATGCTTTGGATTATAAATATTCTTATTGCAACGGGACTCACTGAATAATTCTTGGATTAGATACACTGATTGTCATGCTTGATGTAGCTCCTCATGATGTACCACACTCCTTTCCTAACATGGACATAGTCTTTGGGACTCAAACTGCCCAACATTGCAACAATCTGTGTGTTAGAGTAAGGCAGAAGTCTGCATTTCTACTTTTAGCCCTTTTATGAAGTCTTTTGCAATTTGCAGAACCTGTTCCCTCTACAACCTGTGTGCTTAATCCCTTTTCCTATGGGTTTTGAGAACGCAGATCTTTGTCTAGGATCACACAGCCACAGCATCTTAGTGAAATGCTGGGCCATTCTGCTTGCATAGCTCTGCATTGTGTCAGTTATAATAATCTTATTTCATAACAAATAATACAGCAGTAAGTAATGTTATAGTGCTTGCCTTAGAGAATGCTGCACTGAGCTTCCTATACACTTGCAGTATGGGCAATAATCCACTGGCGCTCTGTAAATTCAGGAGCTACTCATTATATTACTTTCGTGTGGAAGCTGACCATGTGGGGACTGATTTTAGCATTTTCTACCAGCAACCCTACCTGCTAGGGAGTTTGTGGGAGTTTTTTGGTGTGAGGGTAGTTAATTTGCCCCTCTCATCAGCAGAAATGGCAAAGTATCGCATTTAAATTTGTCAAGATGGCAGTGAGATTTGACTGGGGCTGTTTGAGTTGGTGTATGCATATATTTTTAAAAAAAGGGGGGGAGGGGGAAATGGCGTACCCTTATTTTCTCCTTAAATCTGTCTCCAATCTTCCTGGTGAATGCAGAGCTGTGGAAGTTTCTCCCAAATCCACTAGATGTTACTATTGCTCTGTAGAAGTGAATTATAGCAGCTATACTAAATTCCCTAACAAATCTTTGCAGCTGAGTGTGTGAAGCCCTTTCTGTGTCAAAGCCTAACCCATCACCAGCGACCAACCTTCCCCTTACCCCCTACTTTTTCGATTGTTACTGTCATGTTTGGAATTTACAAAATTGTCACTTAAGACTAGAAGGTGACAATTGCCTTCTAAATCTCCAGCTTGTGGAGACCTCTCGTGCCCTTTTTCTAAGCACACTAAATGCATGTTGCATGGCAACACTTGAAAGAGCAAAACAGCAAAAAGTAAGGCTACCCTTTTTAACTCTTCTGTGAGTTTGACTTCAATCTTGCAAAAAGTTTCTAATTTTCTTTAAGTTCTCTATCATTGGCACGGAAATGAAAGCAATATATTGTGAAGTTTGTAATGAATTTTAATTTTGGGTTCTCATGTTTTCATTTTTGCGTTGCTTTGTTACATTGGCACTTAGAAAAATTTGTTTGTGTTTTGCGTCTCTTCTGCCATGTTTGTTCCTCCTCTTTCCCCTCATTTAGGATACAGCCAAATGAGGAGGACTAATGTAAGCCTATCTGCTTACTTCAATCCTGTCACACATGGTCATGGCTTCCACTGCATGAGCTTTAGCACTATACTCATGCTGTGATTAATCCAACAACAAAAACAAACAAAAAAAAGAAAATCCCTTGCAAATCTAGAAAAAAGCAGAAAATCTTCCTTCTGATGAAGTGAGCTTTGTGGTAGACAAACACTAGGAGTTGGGATCAGGATTCCATCTTCCACGTTTTTGGAGGTTTTGCTCTCCACTGGCTGTGGACAGTAGGAAGCAGCTCCTGGAGTGAGATGGGAAGGAGTGAGACTATTGCTTTAGGCACTGTTGACCTGCTAGATAGGCTGAGCCCTAATTCGCTGTAAAACTCCTGTATTTTACCTTACAAGCTTGGCTTCTACTCCATTTCTTTCCATCTGATTAGGACACCTTCAGTAAAACATGCTAGGGCAGAAAGTCACTAGCAGGCTTTCAGTCTACTGTCACACTGGGGAGTTTAGGGAGGGTAAACCATCCATATACACTGCTGAATTCTCCCAAAATTGTTTCAGGATCAGGAAGGTGATGTTACACTGGCAATTCTTAAATCACAAATCAATAGCTATCTCTGCAACTAAAGCATTGGGGAACTGCATTAGCTTCTCAGGTTGTTCTTAGACTCAATGTGCAAAGAGATACTGGCCTTAACAGGCTTAAACTGTTTAAAACACAGATTGCACTCCTCTTTCAAGCACTTGCTGGGTGGCCTCAGCCTTGCTTTTCCTCTCCAATCTTAGTTTTTAATCACCAGTACTTCCTTTGTTATCAGTGTGTGCAGTGACCAGAGAAAAGAGCTTGTAAGTTCAGCTAAGTGTGGCACAAATGTTAATCAATAATAGATAACTTATGCTGTGGAAAAGCTGGTTGTGTGCAATTTTGAATCCTCTTTTCAAAGGCCAGAAAAGGCACGTACATCAAACCCTTCATCGAGCTCCTCCAAGGATGATGATTGATTCAAAGCTGGTAAGTGACTTTGGACAACAGCCATAAAATGTCTCCCTCAATAGCCATGACTACACATGTATGGTGGAAAGCCTGTAGTCTTTAAATGTACATGATTTCAAAGGAAAAATGTAAATGTCTCAAAGCATATCCTGGCAGCTTTAATTCCTGGTTATCTGCATGTGCTATTTAAAAGTGTTTATATGCAGTTTAATTAATCCACAGTTGTTCACAAATTTTAGCTGCTTGTAGTAGCAGCTCCATAAATTGGCTTGACCAAGCCAACCATATCTCTTAAAGAAACTATTTAATGTCTGGTAGCATTAAGAACAGAAGTCAAGGGCCGATGTGATTTGGCAGATTGTTCCTTGGCTGTGGAGGCTGTGACGGAGGTGGACAAGCAAAGCAGCCTGGGAATCCTGCCCCACCCCAGACTGCTGGCTCTACCTGAAATTTTCTATGGTTGGCAGAAAAGGGTCACAGCAGGACCATGGTGAAGTGTCTTTTGAAATTAAATGTCTATGGGATCTCTCTTCCATGAAAGCCATCCAGGGAAAAAGAGGTAGGGCTCATTATTATCCATGGTGAAGGAGACCTTATTGCAGCTTTCTCTTCTATCTGAAAGGTTTTCAACTTGTGCCTCCAAGAAAAGTGCGTTCATCACTAGGTTGGTTTTCTTTGCTGCTGCCTGGAAGCTTAACTTCCCTTGAGGGCAACCTTAATGTCAATATTAGTTGACAGTCACTACCACCATGGTATCAAAGGCATTCAACTTCTTAAATTTTTTCAAAAGGACAGAAGAAAATGCACATGCCAAACAGTTCTGTTGGGCTACCAGCCAAAAATATATTAATATTCACTGAGGTGAGAGAAGTGCTAAGCATGACCCAACTGGTTAGAGCTCTTTCTGGTTCCACCCTGAAGTAACGAGTTGCACAATGGCTCTGACATGAGCTCAGGAGCCTGTTACAACACCTTCCCTTCCTGTCAACCACAACTGAGTAAGAATGAACCAAGCATGTGGACAAGTTTCTCTGCTTACATGTTGTGTTTATGAAACACTTCGTGGTGTGCCTTGTCCCAGCTGAAAATATGAAGTGTTGAAAACTCTTCAGTTTCTTCTTTTGTAAGGTATTAATTCCTATTTTTGTTACCTGACTGAGAATGCAATTCTCTTCTGACTACTCTAAGGAAACAAATATGCAAAACTACTAGAATTCTTCCCATCACCAGTCACTTCCTTCAGAAGATCCTGAAATAAAAGAAATAAAATATAGTAATTCAGAGATGCTCTTTTATATCTGAAACAATTCTCTTTTAGCCTCCTAACTGCTTGTCTCACTTATGCCTGGTTAAACAGTGCATGTGCTCTCTACAGACTGAGACTATCACACCTGCAGCTGCTGAACTGATCCTACAGCCTCAATTTCCCTCAAAAGAACAAATTGAGTAATTTTGGAGACCTGCCTTGCAGATGCAGACCTGGGAGCCTTTTTCAGATTGCTGTTCTTTTGCTTTTACTGAGGTTTTTACTGGATGTGCCTGCTCAAAATCACTCCAGAAGGCATTTTATACAGGGTGTAAATATGATACGATAAGTAAGAACTCAGATATTTTGAAGTTGTGTAATTTCATGTATCTGCTTTGCAGTATAATTTTAATTTGGTTTGTGTCAGGAACTGGGTTTGGGTAGGAATTTCATTGCTACAAATACTGCCTGGACAAAAATCTTTGGTTTAGTACAAATGGGATAGAAATTTCCAATTATGCTCATAGGTTTAAAAGAGGAGAAACTAAATCAGTAATACAGCAGGCATTGTCTAGTTGTGATTCCTGTTCCCTCATTTGGGTGATATCATGCATCCTATGAGTTCTGGGACTTGTGTAGCTTGCCTCCGGTGTGTCAATGTCAACAATACTTTTTATTTTCCCTGAAAGATAATATCTGTGCATATAATTTAACTAAGGCTCAATCTGAATATCAGTCAAGGCTTTATTAACTTTTCTTTCTTTGTCTTTCCTTTTAAAACAGCTCACTTTTCACCTGAAATGAACATTTTGGGCTTTACTGGCACCTATACTTAAGATCATCTTAATTTAAAACCTTCACTGCAGATTGCAGCAACTCTTGTCTCTGTTATTTAGAGGCTATGAAGTAACTTGATGGTCTTAGCTAGCTTGCTGTTCCCTCCTCATGAATTAAAGGGAAAGTTTGAGAATAATTAAATTCCCTTGACTTTGCACAGGAAACATATCTGCAAATTGCTAAGATAAGGTAGAGCAACCCAAAGCTTCCAGGAAACTATCATGTTATTGACTTATGACTAAGCTGGTTCAAGTAATTACATAACCCTTTTTGAAAATTTTATAGATAAAGGAGCTGGCATCAGTCTTGGTGCCTCACTGGAGTTTATTTTAGATGGTAATGGTGGTAGATTAGCACACTTCAGGTTGGCTATACCGCACTTTTGGTATGGAAGAAAAGAATTTCTTACAAGATTCACCTCTTGGTAGATAATATTTGCTTACAATTAACCTTTGTGATAATAATGGAAAGTTTCTCAACACCGTTTTGTTTAAAAGATCACCTATGTTGACAATTCTTCCTTACTCTGGTATAAAATTACGTGTTTCTTTTAATAAATGAACAGGCAAATCTATGGGGAAACATTCTGGGCATTTAGTTTAATTTTTAATAAAAAGAAGGGATAGAAAGTATCCGTTAAGTTTTTAAAAAATATTTAGATAGAAATATTTCTGGGATCATTTGAAAGTGCCACCACTGGAACTGTTAAAATACATGAATCTAATATTCTGCCTTAATTTGTTTGTAACTTATAGTCTTGTCATAAATTTATTGGCTAAAATTAAAGAGCCCAATGCCACAGATAAATTCCTCATGATGGTGTTTATAAGTAATGATTAAATCTTCTTTTGGCTTCTGTTTTGGTTAAACTAGGAAGACTGAAGTCTTGAACTCTCCATGTGAGGTAAAATTCCAAAATCTCTGATTTATCAGTAGGCTTTTTGAACCTTGTGCATCAAAAGAAGATGGGGTTTGCAGCTTGTTATCTTTGCAATATACCTACCGATTTACAGTGTTATGTTTCACTGTATTTAGAGGTGTGCTGCTTGCTTTACTTGGTCACATAAAGATTAATGTAAGTCTTCGTCAGTGAACACTCCTCTTTTATGTTTTCCTCTGTCCCTTTCCTTTTTCCCCCTTCAAGTCTGAGTGAGTGTATGATGAAAAGTTTTCCTTCCTCGTATCACTAATAAACCCATGAAACCCAGCAATTAATCCTTCTTGAATCCCACTAAAAACATTTCTATTAAATTCTGTGTCCTTTTTGATTTACAGTAGTATTTCAAGAGCCTCCAGGTAGCTATGTAGCAGCTGCCATGATGAATTTTTTGTAGTACTGGCTACTTTTATCAAACCACCCTCTATACCTAATCAACGCTTTCTGACAAGGAAACACATGGGTACTTCAGTTACATACCTGCATTTTCCAGCGCTTGTATGGAGTGCATGGATATTGCTAGGTCAGTGGCAGAGCAGAGGAAGCTAAGGTTAAGTTGTCTGAAGTGCATGGGAAGTCTGTGCCTGGAAGAGAACAGAAACTCCCTTATTTTGTTTTCAGTCTCATTTCCCAGTTAAAAGCAAAATCCTCCTACTTATTAACTGAAACTGTATCCACTACAAAAGGGGCATAGGCATGCTGCAGAGAGTGCAGACAAGGGATATTCTCAAGATGTACAAGACAAGATGATGATGGAACTGGAGCACCTGAGAGAGTTGGGACTGTTCAGCCTAGACGGGAGAAGGCTCAGAGGGGAGCTCATCAGTGTATATAAATACATGAAGAGAGATTGCAGAGGAGGTAAAGCCAGCTTCTTTTTGGTGGCAAACAGTACAAACTGAGACAAAAGAGTTTCCCTCTGAACATTGGGAGACTTTTTTTACTATGAGGTTTTACTGTGGGCACTGGCATAGGTTGCCAAGAGACATGGAGTCTCCATTCTTGGAGGTACTCAAAAGCTGTCTGGAAATGCTTCTGGGCAGCTGGCTCTAGGTGCTTGAGCACAGAAGTTAGACCAGATAACCTTCAGAGGTCCCTGCTAACTTCAACCATTCTATGATTCTGAAGTGTTCCTGTATGTTTCTGAAATGTTTCTGTATAAGTATGTTCAGCTCTTATTTGTGCTCTCTCATACTCTCTATTAGTAATTAAAGGAATGAATGCTGGTGACTGTAGGTTAGAGGTCATATATTCCTCTGACCTTGCTGGTGCACATAAGCTGTCTTTAGAAAATAGCTCTCCACTCCACAAAACCTATAGACCAGCAGCACTTCCTACAGTATTGACATACAACACAGATATACAGATTTTAGTTTGCAATGTTTTGGGTTTTGGGGGAGTTTTTTTGGTTGTGTTTTTTTTGTGTGTTTGTTGGTTTGGTTTGGTTTTGGTGGTTTGCAGTGGTTTTGTGTGGTTTGTTGTTGGTTTTTTTGTTTGTTTGTTAGGGGTCTTTTTGTGTGTGTGTTGGGGTTTTGTTTTGGTTTTTTGGTTTTGGGGGTTTTTTTTGATGCAAAGACTCAAAGATCCAAGACAGCATCCTGGCTTGCTCACATCTGAAATGTATTCTGTTGACTTTATGACCAGGTTTCAGCTTTTTTTGCAAAGACTTGCTGGAGGGACTGTGAGTATGTGTGTAAATTTGTCTAAGAGGTTTACATCTGAATTGTTTAATATCTCAAATTAGTGCAATTAAATTGGTTTTGTGCTATGCGGTGTGGTTGCACCTCTGAGGTCCTTCCTGTTCAGACCCAAATCTGCATCTCCTTGAGGTATAATATTCTAACACTTACCTTAAATATGTTCATGAAATCTGGCTCTCCACGTTAGAAGCTCCATCAGGCAAAACAGTGTCCTTCAGCCATTGTCCTACAAGGAAACACCTCCACCATGCCTGTGCAGCAGCCAGGCTACTCATATGTGCAGAGCTAAATATATGTATGTGGTGCAGGTCTAGAGTCTGTGTCTCAGCAGAAACTTCAGGTAAAAGCAAATGATTTGCAAACTGCTTTGATTGTGTGCTTGCTTTGTATTGCTTCATTTGGTTAATTTGAAAGAGATAGAGAACTATAGGTTCTGAATCATCTTAGAGATTATTCTTATACCCTTGACCCCCTTCCCCCCAGAACGAAGTTAGTTCTACTGTCTCCGCCATGGCTTCATATTGCTTTTCCAAATTAGAAAAAGTCTCTGGTATAAAAATTAGAGTCAGAGAGAAACTTTGTTTTCTTTGTAGATGTTTTGCATGATTGTAATAAAGAATTGAATGCATAATTATGTATTCATAAATATGTATCATAGTCTTCATTATGTATTTTCATCTTTTCATAGACAAAAAGCCCCAAAAGGCAACTGACGAAGGCGAGGTTTTGTTTAATTACTATTGTGACCAGTAGCAAATGTTACTTTGCCAACATGCTCTCTTTTGTCACCCGTGGATTAATGCAGTTCTGTAAGATGAAGGTTCATTTCTTCCCAGTGCCTTCCAGTGACCACTTGATACTACACACAAAATTACTTCTTTGGAAAGTTATTGCTACTTGGAATATGGGATTTTATTGCAAATATGGGAAAGAAATGTCAAAGCCAGTATGAAAACCAAATAATGAAGGGTGGAGAGAGGTTTTCTAACTAGTGGAGAAGCACATGCAGTGGGGATCAGCACAACAAAGGAGAAATCACAGTGATTATAAATATTAAAATAAACCCAAAATATCACTTGACATTTCCCTGAAAACTGAAACAAGAAAATGTCCTGAAACAGGTAAAGGAAACTGTAAGGTCAGTGGTGTGTCTGTGTAGACATGGAATCAACTTTGTGATTCTTATTCAGTGAGTCTCCACAATTTGTTATTCAGAGGAGACTATGCAAATGGTTGGAATTAGCATTTTAACACATAGCCATGTTGAACTACTTTAAAAGAATACATGGAAGCCTATGAATGCAAAAAAGAGTTTTTCTCATCATTCACCACTATCCTGTTGTATCTGGTACTTGCAAAATTATTTTGCACAAATGTGGACAGGAGAGAATGTTTAATATTGGAAGTTGTCATGATGGAGCTATTTTTCCCAAGCTGTACTAACAAAGGTGATTTGTTAACCAGGAGGCTGTTTATCCTCAAATGCTCACTATGCATTTGAAAGATGAATCAGAAGTCCCAGTGCATTTCCTAGTGGACATCCTAACCTCACAGACATGAAAAAAATCCTGAAAGGGTTGACATGAATTGACCATCTTTCTAACTAATACTTGCTGACAGTATTATCTGAGAATATCAAAGCTGTAGACAAAAATATCTTTCTATTACTATAAATTATTTACATAAATTTTGGTAGTCCATACAAATTCCAATCCTATAAAGAAATGGAGGATAATTTTATAGTATAGCCAATTCAGAACAATTCCTCACCTCCTACATCAGTTTAATGGAAAACCTACCTTAGCTACAGAAGTTGTACTTGGTTTGAGAAAACACAAAAATGCCAGCTTTGTTTTAACTGCACTACATAGATACTGCAGTGTACATACAGAGGTGCTGGTCTAAAAATCAATATTTCACAATCTGTTCCATGTTTTGGGAGAAGAATAAACAATACTGAGGCAGGTATACAACATACGTACATGTATGTAGTTTTAACACATGTAGAGCTAGCATTTAACTACTACATAGCTCTTAAACCATTCCTTTAAATATACTGTAAAACAGATGTGCAGAGGGTGAACCACTGAAGAAATGGAGCTACACAGCTCTTAGATACGTTCTTGTAAATCAGGATGAAAGTGCTTTCTACAGTATGAAAAGATTGTTTGTAGAAACCCATTGCTCTGTGTTCATTAACTCAAAACCTAAGTTGTTGAGCTGGCCTTTGTTTGTGTAACCAGTAAGCTGGTTTTTTTTGAAAGACCAAGACTTGAGAATTTCTACCTGGTACTCGACATATTGGTGTCACAAGAAAATAAAACAGTTTATTTAAAAACACTATGCAACGCCCTACTGAAAGATCCGTAAGTGTCTGTGATGATGCAAGCTATAATTTCTGAGACAAGGAGCGGGATTGGCAAGCAGACACTGAGAATACACTGTTCAAAATGGTTGCCCTGTCATGGTTTCAGATGTGACTCAAGAAAGCACAGGATAACTGCCCTTCATCTCTTTGAATTTAAGTATATTGATGAGCAGTTTACATAAACAATGATGAAACTCCTTTATTTCTTGGTGTTTCAAGAAGAATTCCTTCTCTTTTGCTTAGACTGTTAAAACTAAGTTGCCTAGGTAACACAGGAAAGGAAAACTGTTAGCATGCATCTGTGGTGCTTAGTGCTACTTGGTGATCTGACAAACAAATGCGGTCCAAGGAAAAGCAGCCTTTCAGTGTGTGCTTGGATTTATTTTGCTAGGTGCTAAAATCTGCAGATCTGCAAGATAAAAAAAGGACAGAAATCAACCTTCTTCACTCCAGCGTGGCTTTTGTCTCACCCCAAGTATGAACTTCTTAACAGCCCCATTTTCCTTTGTATTACAAGTTCTTTTCTGTGATTAATCTCTCAACAATTTCTTAGCAGTTGGTTAACCTTCTTTTTTCATGACAGAGAAGAAAATCAATATAAAAACTTCATAGCTCAAATTCAGTTTTACTTTTGGAATAACCTAAAAAAACCACCATGAAAGAGGCTATAGGTTGAGGCTGACCACCACCCGATCCTTGTACCGTTCCTTATTTTTACAAACTCCTGTTCTGGGTTTTGCCATTCATACCTGTGGCAGGTACACCTGCCCTGATAAAAGTCCATGAAATCTTCTCACCACAAACAAGAACTCAGGAAAACTCCTCACATGTGCAGATCTTGTGCTACCCACATGGTGATGGTTGGTGGGTACAGATGCAAGGAAGCTGTGTCCTGAGCCCATGGGGGGCTACATTACCGTGTTTGACCACAGCTCAGATTTGACCAGGTTATGAAAGGAGCCCAGCTAGGCAGCTGTTTAGAGTCAGTCCTCCTCAGAGCAGCAGGCCTGCAGCTGGGCACTCTTTTCTTGGGTCAGGATACCATTGAAGAGAACTTCTAGAGATTGAGAGTCCTCCCTTTACTAGGTGAGTGACTGCATTTCAGATCACCGACCATAAACTTTAAGAATCAACAGTGTAGTGACGAATCTATGTGATATCCTGAATCTGTAGCTGATGCTGGTGGAGCTTTAACTGAGTTTGAACAATAAATTTCATTTTGCCTCAATTTACTGATTCTATGACAATACCTAAGATCTGAACTAATTTCTGAAGTCAAAGAACTGCTTTGGCTGTCTCTCAGAGGGATAATCTCTTATACTGAGAAAATCTTTAGATTTAGATTTAACTAAGACATTTTAATAATTCCTGCAGACTTCCAGAGGCCACAAAAAGGCCCTATTAATTCTCAGAAACTCTTTAGATTCCAATTCAGTGATATTAAGCAGAGGTTTATTTCAATGAAGGTAACAACCTTTTCCAAGTGGGACTTGTTTTGCACAAAGCTGTGGATTATTTCTTTATCTCCTCTACAGACGCAACTCAAAAACTTACTGTACAAATAATTATTTTTGCCCCTCAAAAGCGGTACTGAACTCAAGGCCTCAGTTGAGCTCTCATTTAGAAAGTAAAAATAGCCTCTGAGTTTACCTTTTATCAAGCTTTTTTTATTTTTATAACTGTTTAACAAGAAATGTAAAGATATGCATCTGATCAAAGAAAGCTCCCTGTTGTTTTATGCAAAGAGTCTGACTTTGACTAGTACAAAAAATAGATCTGAGAGTACTTTAATCTGTTGAAAGCAGAACTGAACAGCATGCATCAGATCTCATTTGTTTGAAGTGACTTAGGATTTTCTCTTCTGACTTGACATTGTTTTACTTCATTGTTCATGTATTTAAGATAAAAGTAAATCATCACTATTTTAAAGTTAACACAAAGAAAGTAGCAATGATCAACGCCACAGGTTTTCAATTCCTTGTTTCTAGGTTTCCTGAATGGTTTTTTTTGTTTTTTTTTTTTTTTTTGTTTTTTTTTTTTGGTTTTTTTTTGGTTTTTTTTTTTTTTTTTTTTTTTGTTTTTTTTTTTTTTTTTTTTTTTTTTTTTTTGTTTTTGTTTTTTGTTTTTTTTTGTTGTTGTTTTTTTGGTTCTTTTTTTTTTTTTTTTTTGAGTGGCTTTCTGTATACTTTTTATGTACAGTTACATATTTATGTTAAGTTACTAGTAAACTACATTATGGTACTGATAAGCTGGAGGACAATGCTGCATAAACATGCAAAACTCTGTCAGGTCTTTGGTTTTCAAAGCTGGGCTTGAATTCTTCATCTTTCTCTGATTACTAGTGTTTTCTGCTCTTGACTGGCGTTTACATGCCAACTGGGCAAGAAGCCTTTGGTAAAAGTTAGAAAATTATATACTTTAGAAACTTTTGTTTTGAGATTGTTCAGCAATCCCGGTTGAGTAATCAGTGTCTGTTTTACTGCTTCTCAAGAAAAAAGAATTTGGAGGCCCCTGCCTTCCTTCTTACCATGTGGAGCATCCAATCACTGATGTGCAGTTGTAAGATTTTCTTTGTGTTTTGAATGTTTTCACAAGTTCCCGGAAGTCCTACTTTCTGAAATATGGATTTAACATGTGGGCAGTTTTTTTCCAGTCATTGGTCTAATACTTGTCCTATTTCTATTGCTTCTACCTCTTCCAGGGATCTAAAGCCAAACCTGACACTTACATTCCTTTTCAGGCTCTTCTGACTAGTTCTGCTTGTGTAACATGCCACACAAGCAGAAGCTCCTGTGCAGATTCCGTGGTGGCCCTAAGTGTGTAACTCCATGCTACAGTCTAAACAAATGAAGCATGAGCTTCGACCATTATAACCAGCAGCTGAAATGTGCCTCCCACCCTCGATCATGTCAGTTTACTAACAGAGAGGTTTGTTGGGAAGAGAGTAATGGAAATGGCATGCAGGTTGCACTACTGAAGACTGCTAGAAAATTTGAGGGGTCTGAGGCCAGCCTGGATAAGTTTGCCTGACACGTTGCCAACATCCCTATTAATATCATTCTGCTGTGGACTCTGGAGGAGTTGTGTATTGCCTGTACGACAGAGCTGCTGTATCTCCTGCTTTTCATGTTACATGTTTATTATGGTTTTAGGTCACAATAAGAACTAGTTACACTGCTCATAATGTTGTGAAGGTCAGCTACTGCTTCTTGAGGCTCTCTCCTTCCTTTTCACTCATTTTCTCCATCAGCATTTTATTTGAACCAGTCATTTCATCATGAAGAAATATTACATGACAAATCCTTCCTCGAAACTTGTTCCCTCCAGTGAAAAGTTCTGATCTCAAAAGATTTGCAGTGAAGGAAGACATATTGACCAAAATCTTTCGCTTTGCTGTGCTCTATATTTGGTCTTTGGTTCATGTGTTAGCAGCCTTTAAACACAAGCCATTGCCCTACAAAACAGCAAGGTCTGTCTGCCCAGCACAAGCACACTGTATCCTTTTTCATGACAGTGGTTTCCTTTATGGACAATGACTTATTCATGTCTAATCTTTGGCTGTTGTCATCAAAGGGAAGAACCTACTTTTGGTACTGTTGTGCCAGCTGGAGTTCGTCATCTCAGCCAGTTCTAATTGGTAAATATTGTTTGTCCTCTACAACTGCCTGTGTAAGGACTCTGATCTGCCTCAACCAAAACCTACTGTAATGTATTCAAGTAGTTTTTTTCCAGGTCCTTGCTAAATTATATAGGTTGGAGAGAGAGAACGGAGAAACTGTGGAATGAAAGTTTCTTAAGCAGCACAATAATAACTAAAAAAAGAACATATGAAGAGAATTTAAATTTCCTTCACTACACCTTGTCTAGAGAAGCAACCCCTGGCTAGTCTTGTGAGCTTTACCATTTCTATTTTGGTATACTTTAGCTATTATTACATAGGGTTTTTATCATGGGGATTCTTTCCCATCAAGAGGTCATTATAATCACAGACTGAAACATTAAATGGAGCAACTATTGCAATTTTATTTTTCATTGCAAGCATATGTTTTTCTCCTGAGTTTTGAAAGATGTTGCTACTTCCTCTTCAGTCACAGAAAGGAATGAGCCATGGTTTTCTTTTTAATGAAGATGCTGATCTACTGTTTATCTTCATAGAGCTAAATGAAAAGTTTCAAAGGTCGACTTGGTTGAATACATTTATGGTCTATCCTGTGAAATGTAGTGCTTATGAAAAGTTTGACATCTTTTTTCATGTTTAGGTTTATTTTTAAAAGCCAAGGAGAGCTCAGCCTGCTTAGTATTTCATCTCTTTCTGGGTCTTCACTGACTTGTGATAGATGGTTTTTTATGGTAAGAAAATCTGCATTGAACAGTGAAGCATGTCTGCTAGGGGTGTTTAAAATGCTCCTTTCCTGCCAAAAGGGAAACAGTGTTCAGGTTTATGAAAGGGGATGGATCATTCAAGATGACAATGATGACAACTCCTGTGTGGTTTGTTGTCCTTTTTTAAAAAAATCTTCCAGTATGCTTCCTGTTTTTTTGGTGTGTGTTTGTGTGAGTCAGTGATTTGGTTTTTTGTTTGTTTGTTTGTGGGTTTTTATTTGTTCATTTGGGGTTTTCTTTGAAAAGAAATTGAGTAGAGGGACAAAACCCGATTTTCCCTCACAGCTCCCTTTCCCAATCTTCTCACCTGCTGATGCTTCTTGGAAGGATGATGGGGATAAGCATTTCAAAGTCTGTCCCTCTTAGCTGAACCAGCTCTGGACTCTTTGGTAACTGGAACATCCCAAGTCACTCTTTGCTTCATGATTCCCTATGCCATGCTTCACTGTGAACAAAGAGGCAAAGCCAATGCCATCATCCCAGCTCTAACAGTGACATGGAATCTCTCAAACAAGCCAGTTTTCTTAGGATGTTCATTGACAGTTTAAAAAAGAATATTTTAGTGTTCAGCAGTACCCAATATTCTGCCGCTTGCAAAAAATGTAGTTGCACATATTAGTGCAACAGCATTTGCTCAGGGACAAATGTGAAGAGTGCTATTTAATACAGAATGTTAGTTGGCCTGGAAAGAGTGGGTTTTCAATAAACAAAATATTTACCATGATAATGATGCTGCAGACACACACTGTGCCAAATGACTATTAAAAATAATTTGTGGTTGGCATGGGAAAATTGCCATTTGTAAAGTTGCATAACAATACTGCTTTTAACCATAGGTACTCAAAGTACTTGAGATTGTCTGGATTCTATTCAAATAAGTGCTTTCATAGTCAATTATCAAATATTAACTGTGAAGGTGAAAAAAAGCCCGGTATGTTTTGTATTCTTCTGGCTTAAAGTTCAAAGCTTGCAGTCTTAAAAAAGTAGGAAGGATGAACTATAGATTTAGAGGCCTTGCAGAAGTTTCAAAAAATAGCCAATAAAGTCAACGCAACAGAGAAAAAAATCCATCCTGGAAGTTCACAATCCCTCCCTTTCCCTTATTTCAGCATATTTCCATTTTGAAACTTCTTGCTGGTGTAGTTTAAATTCTTTCTGAATCAATTTAAACTAATTGCAACAACTAGGGGCACTATCTTAAAGGAACACACAGGTTTTGATATCTCATTTTATTTGTCCTTGAACTTAAATTCTCATGTGTAAATAAGAATGTCATGAGACTTTTTAGGCTTTTGAATTTCAAAGAAAAAACTTGATTTTCAAGTTTTTCAGTTCTAGCAGTTTTAACTTTCTTTAGAGAATTTGAGTTTTTGCCTCTGTCTTGTCCATATAATGATAAAAGTTTTCCTTCCTTTTTGTCCTTTCTTATTCTCTTTTCCTATATTAAATTTTGCTGTAGTAGATTCTATCTGCGTATGTTGTGAGGGCAGCTTTTCCACTAGAAGTGGTTGGAAGCAACTAGAATGAAATTCAGCCAGGCTGGGTCTCTTGGTGACCATTTTATGAACACTGTACTTTCAGTCAATGATGCAATGTTACAATATCCTGGCTTTTTAGACAGCAAGCAGAAAGCTACTAGTTCTTTGAAGATTTTCCTTTGCTCGAAAAATATGATCAATACATTGCATATAAACAACGTAGCTCTGTAACCACTTTTCTGCTTAATTACTGAATAATAAGAAAAGAAAGCTCTACCACCTTTCTGAAGTTTCAGGCTATGGGGTTTTTCATCCTATAAATCTCTATTTACTGTATGGTACAATTCATGGTTAATGGAGTTGTTGCCAGCTAGAATGAAGCCAGCTATTGTACTTTCCTGCTTTTTTGTCTGCTTTTTGCTTTAATGCTGATATCACATCCACCAATGCAGTAATTCACATAGCTTCTTGAATATCAGAAGACCAGCACCAAAACCAGGTTTGGGACCAAGTATTTCCTAGTTGCATCCAGATTTAATCACCACATCCAGAAGGGTTTAAGTGACCAGAACAATCAAAATCTCTACAGACATGTAGACCAAATACTAAGGTACTCTTCCATTTAACAGTAGAAAGACAGTACTTACCTATGTAGTAGTGGTACATATGTGAGACAGCAGTTTGACCCGTTCTGCCCCTCCAGTTCTGAAAAAACAGCTAACTGCACTTTGTTATAGCTTTAGATACCCAGTCTAGAGGTAGTTCCACCTTTGTGGTTTGTATAGTCAACTTCTATGCGTGGATGAATTATGTGATTCCCTACTCAAGGTTAATTGATTTGCAACAGAAAGTTCCTTTTTCCTTGGATACCATGCCCATATAAGTTTTATCCATCAGTGCCTCTTTTCTTAAGTAGCCTGTTTCTCTTTTGACTATCTAATTTTGATGTAATTTTCTTCATATATATGTAAATATTCCTTTTAGACATGATTGTCTTCTTTCTATTTCCAGATGTGGTTTTGCATGGCTTTAAAACATTCTTGTTCACACATAAATTCTTACTTCAGCATTTCTATATTTCTCAGCCCTGAAGATTCAAATTCACAAGCAGAGATAAAATAATATATTTTGGTATAGGTATATATATTATATATGTGCAAATTATATAGAGATATGTCATATTGCACATATAACACCTTTCTAAGTACTTGTTATTCACATTTTACAAAACATCTGGGTATGGCAACATTAACAGTTTTTATTAGATGCCTTAATTTAAATTCATTTTACTTTCTTCAGACCGTAAAACCCCCTCATAGGCTTCTTGCCTATCCTGTTGTGCTCAGTTACAGTAGCTGTCTTGCATCTATGTCTCCAAGAATACATATAAACCTATCAAATGCATAAAGGAGATTTTTGAAATGCATGGCTTTACTCATAAGTTATATTTTAGCTAATTATTACCAGTTTCCTTATTATCTCTAAATAACTCCAAAGGAAGAACTCGAAGAAAGTAAAAATGCCCTTCGATTGGTAAGGTTCAGCCAGTTTTATGCAAGATGGCACTTCACTGTAAATATATATTGCAAACCATGGCGTAAATACCAGACCACCAGACTACAGTCTAACTTACAAGTAGTGATATACAAAGAACAGTTTCATCCCAATAATTTGACATAAGAAGTCCAGCTTAAAAAGTCTAGTTTTTTGGGCTAAGGTACTAATGCAAAGCAGTACTGCTGCTAGAATTTGACCCCACTCCAGTAACTGTTACTAGCAAATACATATTTCTAATATGCTTATATTAAGTATATACATAGCACATTATTTCTCTTAAGTGCTATTGCTTCTCTTTTATGTTAAGTTTTGCACTGGTATTTGCTGCTGTCATGCAGTAAATTATCTTTCTGCTATAGATTAACCAAGCTGCAATACTTGATCCCATGGGCAAATCATGATGTTTCTATACTCACAGATAAGGGTGGCAATGAATGATGACTGCCTTGCAAAGCAGAATGTCAAATTGATTGCATATTACTGTAGCTGGAATATAAAGCATCATACTAAAAAGTCATAATACTTTATGTTATTTTACCCTAGAAGAATATTTTTTTTTTTTTTTTTAACAAGCAAGGTAGAAGGGATTCTGGTGGGATTAATAGCTCTGCAGATGACATCAACTCAACAGCAAGTTATGCCAAATTCTGTTCTTATTTAGTGAGAAATCATCTGTATTTGCAGTTTGCTGTTTTCATCTTGCTCTAAGGTAGTACTTCCTTTTGTACAAAGGGTGGTCAACCCTATTGCATATATATGGTGGTGCACTAAGATGGATATCCTCTGATCTTCACAGAAAGAACAAACACGTATGTTAAAGGCAAACTAAGTAATTAAGGACTTTAATCATCCTAGTGGCCTTGCAAGTTCAGATTAGCTTATGTGCGTTTTCACTGAGACCTCCAGAGAACTCGGTGAGAGCAGAATGGGACATTTCACTACGACTGGGTCCAGAGGGCCCTCTGCCTCTGTGACAGCAAGACAATTCTATCTTTTCTGCCATACTTTGTGCTCTACAAGTCCTAGTTTTTGAAATTAAAAAAAGAAATGCTTATCCAGATCTGAAAAACAAAGAAAAATATTAAGATTTCTTTTGTCTCTTTTGGAATATTCCCAAAATTCCAGCAAATTCCAGCACCACAGCTTGCACAAGCTTCTTAAGTCCTGGATTTATGCTTTATTTGGAATATATTCCTCCATCCTGGTCACTGCACAAGTCGCCATCCTTATTCTTACATGATCCTGTTGAGGGTCCATTAGTAAATGGATGTCAGATTTTTTTTTCCTCATGCAATGTCATTTGACAAAAGGATAATGTTAATATAGAAGTGAGTAGAGATTTCTGCCTAAATAAGAAGCTGCATTTCACCCCTCTTTTCACCTAATTTTAAAAAACACTTTAAAAACTGCAACATAAAGAGTAAGAAGGGAAAAATACTTTTTACACACCATCCGTAGTCTGAATTTAGAGCTTTTTACGCAAGGAACAGAAAGTAGAAGATAAAGTAGCAGCAAATCCTTAGAGTAGGCCCACGTCAGATGTTTTATGAAAATGATACAATGCAAACAAGCATCCATAGCTGATTAATAATTAGTGGACCTGATTTGCCTTTATATGCAATCACTTTCATAGTGATTCTAGGTTTACAAAGTAATTATAAAAAATTAGTTTTAGGGCTGCAAATATGTGAAGACACTTCAGTGTAAGTTGGAACTAATAGGGTTCTGCAAGTTGGGTTTTCAGACAGAGCCTAAGCTTCAATACCCATTTTGGCTGCTCTTCATTCTCAGAAGACATTCCCAAAGGAAATATCAGAGGTGGTTTTTGCAGGTATGGTGAATGGCTGTCCCCCACCTCAGTCCCAGTTTGAATCTTCCATTTGTGGAGAGAGCAGGTAACCAACAGTACAAATCTTTGCTTCCAAAGATTTCCACAGCTCTAGCTGAATGTTTATGGCAGCACTACGAATTGGAATGCATGTTCCATGCTTCCCACTGCCCCCTTATAATAATCCTATTTATAAGAGATTTTGTAAGAAAAAGATACAAGTATGGACAGAAAACAAATTATCCAAAAGATGGTGCTAATGTTTCTGTGGAGTTGATTAGCCAAATAGCTGGAAAACCATAAAATTTGCAATGGTGTAAATGTGCTGCAGAGACACATACATTTAATAATGAATGAACATTTATATTTACTATATGACATTGTGAATGTATTTGTGAATATAATGTAATAATTTTTTACAGATAACATTCAGCTTCTATGAATGGATTATTAAATGTTGCCAGCTTAGTGGTGTATTTCAGAGATAAATAGGATAAATGAAAATATATTTGTATACTAACCTTTAAATTTTGCAATTATATTTCAATCTTGTGACTGGCTTCTCTTGCCATTTAAAAAAAGGAAAAATAATGGAAACAACAGAAGAAAATAACAGAAACATATATGTAGGTGTCATGGTTTAAGCCGAGTCAGCCAGTAACTCAGAATCACACCGCCTCTCTCTCAGTCCCCGCCCCCTTCCTGCCCTTAGCTCAGGATGGGGAGGAGAATCAAAAGAATGTAACTCCCGCGGGTTAAGATAGAAACAGTCCAGTAACTAAGGTATAACACAAACCCAGTACTGCTACCACCAGTAATAATAATGAGAAGGGAAATAACAGGGGAAGAGAATACAACCGCTCACCACCCGCCAACCGATACCCAGCCTGACCGAGCAGTGATCTAACTGCCCCCAGTTTATATAGAGGGCATGACATGCTGTGATATGGAATACCTCTTTGATTAGTTTGGGTCAGGTGTCCTGTTTCTGCTTTCTCCTGGCTTTCCCTCCTCCCTGGCAGAGCATGAGGCTCAGAAAGTCCTTGGTCAGAGTAAACATTACTGAGCAGCAACTAAAGACATCGGTGTTATCAGCACTGTTCCCAGGCTGGAAGTGAAAAACACAGCACTGTACCGACTGCTAAGAAGGAGAAAAATGCCTGCTACTGCTGAACCCAGGACAGTAGGATAAAGAGACAAGCTCTACTTTTTGCCTAACCATATTTGTATGTTTACTTTAATTTAGGTTACATTTAACCTCTTGTCATGGGTTCAGCAGTAGCAGTCATTTTTTTCTGCTTCTTAGTGGGTTAAACCACAACACCTCTAAAATCTTGACATTTTGTAAAGTCATCATCAAATCATGGTTGTTAAATGTTGGGAGTTAAATGTAAGTGCTAAAAGTTGGGTTAGTAAATGTAAGTGCTGAAAGTATGGATGAAGAGTGGTGACAAAGACAGAAAGCAAGTAACAAAACGTGAAGATTTCCCAGTTTTGTTAATAAAGAAATCCACCAGAATTCTTTCCCCCTTCATGTAAGCAAAAACTGGCCAGGCAATTCAATGATGGAGTCATGTCCTTGTCTCCTTCCCCAGCATATTTATGCTGTAATCTTTGAATATGCAAGAATTGTAAAGTGAGTATGCATGTGTTGAATACAGTGCCCAAGGGGAAGGCTGAGGAAGTATTACAAATCAGGTTGTTTTACAGCAGCAGAGGATTTTCAGTAAGAATGCTTTAACCTAGGAGTATCTCACTTCATCCATAAGATCAGATGCAACACAGTTGTTTTAAATCCTACTAAGGTATGGATCTTCAAAAGACAATTTTTTCCCCATAAGATTGGAGGATGTAATTGTTGGTTGTTGGCAGAGTCTTGCAGGCTCTCAGAATTACTATGGATTTGAGTTTTTCTGATGTCCTCTAAGAATTCTGCTGTCAAAAACCGGAGAAGAAAGTGTTGGTATAACTTATTCACTCCGACACTTCTTTATCTCCTTTCCCTATATCACAAAGTTATTCCTGTCAAACAGTAGATCCTCCAGGCTCATAAAGTCCTTTTCTAAGTGTTCATTTTACTTTTTAATCTTACCAGAATGCACTAAATTTAAAGCAATTTGAAACATAATCTTGGGGAAATACTCCTCTCATGGACTACTCTGAAGTTTCTGATTTCTCTGCCCAGTTCTTATTTATGATGATCAAGAACTGGTATAGAGTCTCAGTGCTGATAGAAAAAAACAGGGAAATATCTTATGGAAAAGCAACTCTTCTAAATTCTTTTATCCTCTTGCATTTGGGGGAGAGTCCTCCATCCTGACTGTGTGGGCAGTACCCTCAATACCCCTCTGAGTAGTAGATTATTCAGAAATTGTGCTTGCATCATTTGCTTTTACTACTGATTTTCAAGTATAGGGGGTGTCTTTCCAACCTTTTTCTCAAGGTGAGATCACATCTGTTGCAATCCTTTGTAGTGGAAATTCTGTGGGTAAAAGACATTTGTTTGTTGGCCAAGGGGGAAACAGCAAAGGGTGATAATCCCTAGAATTGGTCACAAGCTAAATGGAATTAAAATTTGGACTGTTTGTGAAAATTTTGGCAGTATGACTCTGGTTTTTGCTTTTTTCTTGGTTATTATTTTGACTCAAGATTTAATAAATTGTTACATTGCTGAAAGGGATGCTGAAAGGGGAGACAAACAGTCTTGAATTTTCTTAACTTTTAAGGATGAGAAGTGGACTAAGCTGTTTTGTGGTAGTGGCTCGTCACCTTTCCAGATTACTGGCCTACACTAAGATCAGAAGTTCTGTGTATTTAGCTGTCATGGTTTAAGCCCAGCTGGTAACTCAGAACCATGTAGCTGCTTACTTATCCCTCTTCTTCCCCTGCCTCCTGGAGGGATGGGGAGGAGAATTGAAAGAATGTAAATCCCATGGGTTGAGATAACAGTCCAGTAACTAAGGTATAATACAAAACTACTACTATCACCACCAACAATAATAATGATAAGGGAAATAACAAGGGGAGAGAATACAATTCCTCATCACCTGCCGACTGATACCCAGCCTGACCCCAGCAGCAATCTCTGCCTTCTGGGTAACTTCCACCAGTTTATATACTGGACATGACGTGCTGTGGTATGGAATACCCCTTTGGCTATTTTGAGTCAGGTGTCCTGTCTCTGCTTCCTCCTGGCTTCCCAGGTACCTCCTCACTGGCAGAGTATGAGACTGAAAAAGTCCTTGATAGAAATAAACATTACTTAGCAGTAACTAAAAACATTGGTGTGTTATCGGTGTTGTTAGCAGGCTAAAGTTGAAAACACAGCACTGCACCAGCTAACAATAAGAAGAAAAATGTCTGGTACAGCTGAGCCCAGGGCATTAGCTAAACAGCTAATAGCTCAAGTTGACCTAAAAATCAAATATATATGGTGTGCCTTTATTTTCCTGCAAATTGTGTGTTAAGCCAGGCTGACAAACTTCCAGAGGTGATAGTTTTACATCTTGCTTTTTATTTTCTTTCTGCAGGTGTGGCCGTGTTTCTTATATCTGTTTTACTTTATGAACATGTTAATCTTTAAATGTAACATCTGGTGATAAATTGAACTAAGAATGCTTCCACTGTTTCATATCAGGTTTTTGTCGAACACACAGAATCTGCCTTCAACATCTGTATACCTGTCTGTGTTAGTAATGGAAAAAAGAATTTGTGTGCAACAAATGTTTGGTTTTCCTCATCATTCCTCCTCAGGAACTTTAATCACAAATGGGCAACAAAAAAGATACTAAACATCAGAAAAGAAAATGTGAAGCAATATCTCGGGCTTTCCAACTTTCATATTGCAGGGTCTAAAAATACTCAAGACATATTTTTATTTGCCTGTAAAGGGCAGAAGCTTTTCCATCTGACTTTTAGTAGACCAAGCCAAATGTCTATAATAGAAGATGAGCACAAATTCTTAAACAGTTTGGAAATTGAAAGGATTGATTTTCTTTACATATAGGGCAATTTGTTGGGATAAAGAAGCCGTAAAACAAAAATACACACTACTGAAATAGTGTGTAGTATGTTCTTACTATGGTATTTCCAGTAACTGCAAAAGGAAAGCAGAATGATGCATAAAATTCAAATAAAGAAGTGTTATAAGACTTTTCAAATGAAATTATGGCTGAATAATTCTCCTGTGATTCCATCTGAGAACAATCACACACTTCATTTAAAAATTTTTTTAAAAGTGTAATTGTCCGCATAGGTTGATTTGCACTTTTTTTTTTATTACTGCAGGTCTCTGGCAAGTTTCTTTTTGATGCCTTTCAGCTTCTTAGAGATTTTGGAACTTGCCCAAGCTCTTGTGTATATCTACATAGTTTCATTATGATTTATGATGGAGGAGTGAATTGCTCTTTTTCCCTGTGTACTGAAGCTCTCCTCTCTACATTCTGCTCTTCTGCAGAGTCATTTGGAACAAAACCATGTTCTTGGTCTGCTTTGCAGAAATGAAACAGAAAATGCCTGTGGGAAATAAGCAATGTATGACACATAGACATTTACACAGGCTTGCAGGTAGTATTGAGTCCTATTTATTAAATTGTATTTAAACCGACCTAGAAAATAAAAATGGTAACAGTTCATGTAAAGACACTTCTGTTGTTATGATTCAGAAGTAGCTGTAACTGTAAAGTTGATTTAGACGTGTACTTGTGAACTCAGAGAGAGCATTTTTGTGTCCTTGATATTTTTATGATCTTTCAAGATCAGGTGCGGATGTGTGCATTGGGAGAGAGGGGTGTTAAATAATAACCATAACTATTAAAATGACATTCTGATATTTTTATTAGATCCAAATATATCCGTTTCTCCTGGGAATTAGTGCACTGTATATAATACATTGTTATTCATAGTTCATTGTTGTTTTACTCTCTGATCTCTTCTCATAGAGAAAAATCATCTGCTGTCAGTACCAGGTAACCATGAACATGTGGTCTTCATGATCAGAATCAACAACTTCCAGCTTGTTGTAGTGGTGAAAAGGTAGCATTTACATTTCTGATTGTTTTGTTTAAGTTAATTCTTAAAAGTAAAAGGAGATGCTCTTCCCTGATACAGTACAAGAACTAGATAATTAGGGAGCAACAAGGTATGCAACAGCAGTGCAAATCCTACAAAACTCTGGGGAAGAATCATCTTTTGCAGCAACACTCTTTTTGGAGCAGTGGTGTGAACAGCAGGATGCAACACCTACTGCTGGAGCATGACACACAAGGTGTGCTAAAAAGAGCTTGTCTTGCAGCTGTAATTGGTTAAGGAATTAAGGAAAATAAATAATAAAAAAAAATCCTGCAGTCCCATCAATGAAAGTTGCCCCAAATTAAAATAACTGTAGAGCAGATATGAAAGTATTGCTTTTATTGGAAATTCAGATTGTCTTTTGTGCCAAGTTTAACAGTTAAAAAGGAGGTGTGAAAATAACATTGCCATTCAGATAAATGTTCTGTAGTTTTCAAATTGCTCTTGAGGGTCGTTGATTGGCTTCTCCTACTCTTTTCCCCTTGTGCATCTCCATATTTGTCATGGTTTAAGGCCTGCCACACAGCACACTCACTGCCCCGCCCCCCTTCCTCCCTCTGCTCCCGGAGGGGTGGGGAAGAGAATCGAAAGAATCCAACTCCCACAGGTTGAGATAAGAACAGTCTATTAACTAAGGTATAACACAAATCACTGCTGCTACCACCAATAATAATAATGATAAAGGAAATAACAATAGAAAAGAATACAACAGCTCACCACCGGCCGATACCCAGCCCCACCACAGCAGAATCTCCAGCCCTTCCAGGTAACCGCCCATTAAATCCTGGGCATGACGTGCTGTGGTATGGAATACCTCTTCGGTTAGTTTGGGTCAGGTGTCCTGTCTCTGCTTCCTCCCGGCTTCCCCTTCTCCCTGGCAGATCATGAGGCTCAGAATGTCCTTGGTCAGTGTAAACATTCTAAGCAGTAGCTACAAACATCAGTATTATCAGTACTGTTCCCAGACAGAAAGTTAGAAACACAGCACTGCACCAGCTACTAAGAAGGAGAAAAATGACTGCTGCTGCTGAACCCAGAACAATATTCTTAAGTCAATTATATGCAGTGTAGATATGTTAAGGGAATTATAATTCAAATGTTTGTTCTGCTTAGCAAACTGAGTAGGCTTATTCTTCCCCATTTACTAATAGTGCTTGCTGGAGAGAAGATACATGAGGTAAGGTATTAATTGATGATATGATATTTATTCACAAGGTTGAAGGCATATTTTCACTTAAAAATTTAAATTAAGCATGTATGTCTTGAACTGATGTGCCCTTATTTGCAGAAGGGGTGATGGGACTGTTGTGACCAACATTTTAGTGGTGTTAATCAGTTCAACATGCTGTACCAGACCTGGCACAAGAACACAGTGAAAAAGCCTGGAGGTCCATGAAAACAAGTGTACAGTTAAGGCAGACCAGCAAAGTCACATGCATGTCATGCCAGGAGATTTAGTAGGTACATATGCAGGACGCTATCACAGTTCCTGTGGAAGACTTCATATCTGGGAAGGTAAAATGGTTAATCCAGGAAAAAGTTTGAAAAAAAAAAATGCTTTTTAAAGTGTGAAATTATTTTCCATATCTTAGGTCTTCTATGCAAAAGGTGATTTTCTTGGTGTCGTGGTTTAAGCCCAGTCGGCAGCTCAGCCATACAGCCCTCACTCACTCCCCACCCTTCCTTTCCCCCTCTCCTGGAGGGATGGGAAGAAGAATAGAAAGAATGTAACTCCCACGGGTTGAGATAAGAACAGTCCAGTAACTAAGATATAACACAAACCCAGTACTGCTACCACCAATAATAATAATGAGAAGGGAAATAACAGGGGAAGCGAATACAACCGCTCACCACCCGCCAACCGATACCCAGCCTGACCGAGCAGTGATCTAACCCTTCCGGGTAACTGCCCCCAGTTTATATAGAGGGCATGACGTGCTGTGATATGGAATACCTCTTTGATTAGTTTGGGTCAGGTGTCCTGTCTCTGCTTTCTCCTGGCTTCCCCTCCTCCCTGGCAGAGCATGAGACTCAGAAAGT